>CM060951.1:88370250-88615250 GCA_030765055.1 Mantis religiosa
TTTAGTCAGAAAACTGCTAACACTTCAATCCCAGCCAATCGTGTAATTGTGATGTTAGGTAGTCTAGTCATTTCAATCCTATTTTAAATTACTTTGGATAGTATTTTAATGAACATTCATGCTAAACTATGCTGTCTAGATAACTAAGAAACTTCCTTTTCTTGTGATTCATAAGTTTATTTCAAACTTTGACTTTTTTATTATGAGAAACATTTTAAAACATGTGATGCAATATTTGCTCCTGATTATGGAGAAAATTGTCTCTATTGTATGTCAAAAGGGAAGCAAAATAATCTAAAACATTAAACCTAAACCCTTGTAAGACAATACACTAAAAGTGATATAAAACAGCTGAAAATGCCATTTCAAGTGCTTTCGTGAAATTTCAACAGATGACTGCAGCTATCTACACGGCAATTGAAGAAAATATTGAAGATTTCAAGCCTGTGTTATACTCTTACATAAGCTTAGGTACTCAGAAAGAAGTATCCTAAACATATAAAATTGCTATGGCTATGCTTTGGACTTCATTTTGTTAATTTGTGGTATTTATTTGGCATATAAGGGGACTCCTGAAAAATGCTAGTCAAATTGAACAGGATTTCAATGCAGGCTGATGCCTTGCAAAAATATGGGAATTGCTATCAGGCTCATCCTTGAAATTTTGATTAGATATATTTCATAATGACATAAAACTGAACTTTGTAAAGATTTGAACTTTTCTGAACAGAATTTATGGGTATTTAGTTTCTCAAAAAATAATTTCAAGTACCTATAAATTTTATTTGTAAATTATTAAATAGTTTTCCTGTAGGTATCCTAAGGGTTATAAAAGTATTATGTTCAGAATATTTGTGTATGAAAATAAAACAAATAAAATGCACATTTTTAATTAGGGAAATGCTATTATATCTCGGATCATTTGTTTCATTTCAAAGATAAGAAATAAACATATATATATATATATATATATATATATATATATATATATATATATATATATGAATTGACTATTTAAGTTAACTGATGGAAATTAATCATTTCTTCACACCAGCCATATATAGTCTAAGATTCTTGATAGTCAACATGAAAAATTCAATGTCATAGCCGGATTTGAACCACAGATCTCCTGGTTTCTGTCCAGTTGCTCTTACCCATTGAGCTACCATGGCCAATGTGCCGTTCTGACATTAAATTTTCCAATTGACTCAGATATATATTTCCTGGTAAACCACTAGGGGCTCTCATATCTGAGATACACTGTTTGTGGCGACTTACTATCTTAAGTACTTAAATCCCAGGCTTCATCATTAAACTCTTACTATTTAAGTTAATTGATGGAAATTAATCATTTCTTCACACTAGCCATACATAGCATAAGGTTCTTGATAGATAGTCAACATGAAAAATTCAATGACATGGCCGGGATTTGAACCACGGATCTCCTGGAAAGAGCGACTGAACAGAAACCAGGAGATCTGTGGTTCAAATTGAATTTGAACATTGAATTTGAATTCAATGAATTTGACATTGAATTTTTCATGTTGACTATCAAAAATTAATTAACATTTGTTAGTCTCATAAAAACTTGATCGGCTGAACCAATTTGCTTAATTTTGGTTTTTAAATATTTGTGTAAGTCCAAGGAAGGTTTAAAAGGTGAGAAAGAAAACCTGAAGTGAAAATGGACCGGATTATTAATTAAATATAAAAGCACACTTGCAAATTGTATGGAACACGTACACCTTTTATTTTCGACAAACAAAAGCATTACAAATTAGGTATTCCACTCCTTGCCGAAGTCTTCAAAGCTATTTCACTTACCATATTTTATTAAATAACATTTATTGTTTATCAAAACTGAAATTTCTTTTTAATGTAGCATAATATACCTTTTGAATACGTCAAAATATGAAGCTATTAACAGTGAAGCAAACAAACAAATGTATACAAATATAATAATTTGTAACTTAAAAAACTTCACTTATAAGAAATGATGACCGTTTTTCTTACAAATTGACTAGGATCGCGATTTCGTGAATAACTCATTTACATCTTCAGCTTGAACCATCAACAAACTCAACAGTATATATGGATCTTTTGCAAAATGTTACACTCTAAAAAATGAAGATGTATTAGTCAAGAGCAAATAATTTAATTGGTCAATTCTACAGAAAGTATATTTTCCCAGCATTGGGAAGCAAGCTATTTGCCATTTGAGTCAGATATTCATAATTACTTAAATTCATGTGCATAGACTTAGTAGATATAGGAAATGATGTTCTTGTGCTGTCATATCTTACATTCCTGGGCAATTCCATAGAAATGTCATATCAAGATATAAAAATTTAGTTTTTCCCTTAATTAGCTATTTGCCATTAGTCAGATATTCATAATTACTTGTGTGAATGTAGAAAGCATTTTAGGGAACAAAGCTGTTCATTCTATGAGGAACAGAAAAAAAAAAATGCTGCAGGACAAAAAGAAGGTTGGTTCTCTACAAGACTAAAGAAGGAAAAGAATTGATAGGCAAAGAACAAAATGTACTGTACAAACAGATGCAGCAAATCAGAAACAAGATGCATAGAAAGCAGAAAGAAAGAGATGCTCTTGTTATTATGACACCTGCAACAGCATTTACATTTAGGTAGTATTTTGGAGTGTGCAGGAAACGTGTTGCAGAGACACTTCTTAAGTTCCCGTGGAAGAGGTTACAATTGATTGCTGATCTAGCAACAAGAGAAGGATTAACTGTTGACAAGCCGGGGAAAGCAGCATGAAAGCACACTCATTCAGAAGACATTAAAGCTGCAGTCTTTAACTCCTGTGAGTATAATTCTGTACCATATCAGGCTCCAAGTAGAGATGCATTCAAAAGAGTCTGCATTAATGGAGAAGCAAAAGAACTCTGCATAAGATATTTGATGGCTGCCATCCTTCCTTTCTGTTAATGTGTATCCCCAGATCAGATGTCATGTAATGAAAATGTTAAATTTCTTTTGGCCTCACTATACAGGAAACCAGTACTTGTTAAAATTGAATTTTGTGAATTCATATCTCAAGCGGTTCGTGACCACTGACCACAATAAAGAGGAATGTATGCAGTCAGGCTGTGAAAAATGTCCATTCCTGAATCAAATAGAGCTTAGAGATGACCAGGCCAATTTACTGTGTCATTGGAATCAATGGACAAAGTAGAATGGAAGAGCTCAGTTTGAAGAATGAGAAGAATCTGTTATTGACTTCATTGAAGAATTGTGCAAGAATTTAACCATGCTTATGTTGAAGTACAAACAAGTATTCTGAGCATTCAGTGCTCTTGAAATATAAATGCTATGCATATGCTATGGCAGTAAACAATTTGACTTGGCAGTGCAATTTGCTAACATGTCATTATCTGAAACACTTGATTCCGAGAACCATGTATGTGACAGCTTGCCTTCTCATTTGTGTGAGAGGGAGATACAAGAGTTTTCTTTCATATACATGCTACATGAATATAGTGGTATGCAATCAAAAGAGTGTACATTTGATTAAAATCCCAGAGTACTAGCATTTATATTAAAATTATTGGCCTTCAGGAACTTTAATGTCTCTGAATCAAATAAGTAGGTGATATATTTTCTTTTCTTTGTGTATCATCTCAGTTATATGTAATATGATTACACAATAGCTTTATTCTTGTGGAATGCAATAAATATATTTTCACACATGTCTGTCTGTAACAAAGGTACATCGTCTGTAAGGAGCACATTTTGGATCCTTACTTCTCCAATAATTGCAATATTTTTATTTTTAAAAAGTTCTGGCACAGCTTAAATCCCCCCATATAAATAAATCCTTTTGAAAATTACTTTTAAGCTAAGCTTTCAGAGAAACTTAGAATTAACTTACTTGACCTTAAAGAGGGTTGACAAAAATACCAGCTGTTACAAGATATTAAGACTTATTGAGTCATATTCTATTAAAACTCCAGTAGAGCACCCATGCATATAATGGAAGATATAAGGTTCAAATCCTGGCTATGGCTTTGAGTGATTCTGCCTTTCAGTGATTGCCTACACACAATTTGTGTGTTAGAACAAAGTGATAATTGATTGCCTTTATAAATGGAAGCATTGTCTATAAATCATTATCTCATTTTCTACAAAAGTTAGTCATTACACAGGAATTCCTCAGATATTTTGTATGCTAAAGTATATGTGCTTATTTACTTTATAACAGCACTAACACGTTACAGTGAAACATGTGGTCTTATTAAAATATCAACTTCTGTAGAGCACAAAGTCTTTGCATCAACTGATTAGGCATTACCCAGATAGAGGAAAAGGGAGAACAAGTTTGGTTAGAAACAGCACACTGGATAAGCAAATTGCTGTTACGAGGGGCACTATTTATATTTTGAGCCTTGGCAACCCTGAATGTTGTAGGTACCATCTGACGTTTCTAATGGAAAGTTTGACATTGTTGACCATAATCTACTTCAGGCATTATGTTAAAGAGCATCATTTGTTTTGTTTACATTAACTTAAAAATTGTGTCTCAACAAAAACATGGAATTAACTCATGAAAATGTTCATGCAATGATTTATTACAACTTTTGATGTGGATTATCAAGATAAGCATGCATTGATCAACTAATTTCCATATTTAGCGATGAAGCTGCATCCTTTTCCACTGTGAAATACTGGTATAACAAATTTAATTGTGGCCATTGTTTGCTCAATGAAGTAGTTCATGAAGGTAGTCTAAAATCAGTTGTACCAATTTAGCTGTGAAAATGGTTTGCTCAAGAAAGTGCTCAAGAAATTCAATGGTGGTGCCTCAAAAGACGTATGTAAGATTGTAACAGGTGACAAATCCTGAATCTATGCGTATGAGCCAGAATGTAAACAGAGTTAACTGGGTGTTTCAAGATGAAGCAAATTCAACAAGTTGTTCCTACTCGAAGCACTTTGAAGTAAATGCTCGCCTGCTTTTTTTTAGCAAAATGGGCCATGTGGCAACAGTGCCTTTAGGAGAACATGAAACAGTCAATGCTGAATATTGCACAACCATGTTTGCTGGAAGTCTTTGCTGAAGTAAGGAAAACCAACAAGAACTATAGGATTGTTCATCAAGACAATGCGACTGCACACACATCTCGCCTAACAACAAAGTATTTGAAGGCTCAAAAAATCGAATTGATGTGTCATCCGCCATACAGTCCTGATTTAGTACTAATGAGTTTGTTTTGTTCCCAAACATCAAGAATAAATTGCATGGACAACGATTTTCGACAGCAGAAGAAGCTGTTGATGCCTTCAAAAACCATGTTTTGGAGGTGTCTCAAGAAGACACTTTTGATAAATGGTAATAAATGTTTTGATAAATAGTTCAAACAGATGCATAAGTATATTGATCATACAGCAGAATATTTTGAAAAACAATAGAGCAGTTTTCAATTAGAAATTACTTTGTTTTAATTATTAGGTTCAAAATATAAATAGTGCCCCTCGTAGTGCACTGGGCAAGTAAATTCCTGTGAAGCCTGCCATGCATCCAAATGAAAATTCTGTAAAATAATTTCACATTTCAAGTCTGAAAGAGTGTCCAATAAAATCAAATGATAGGGAATGGCTTATTGACTGTTGGACAAACTGCAACTTTTCTTGCTTGGCATGTCATCTCTTCCTCTACATAGAACATTTTGTAGTTACTCTTGTGTAAAAAAATTGAAAGATGCCATTATTGTAATAGATAATCTACAAAACAAAATGTGTTCTTTTGAATTCATCTTGAACCGTAATAGTAAAGGGTATCTAAGGCAATGTGCAGGCACTTCAGTTGGTTTTCAGATAAATGTCCAGTGTACTACTTGTCATATAGTGCATGCATTTAGAAAATACTACTTTTGAGCATTGTAGCTGAGAATCTTTTGCTACTATTCAGAAATAGTGGAAAACTATTAAAATGTAGAGAGAGGACAATTGTGTTCAATGTTTTTAACAAATTTGATGAAAAGTATCCATTTTTCATTAACAATGAGTATGGCTAGCTATCATTTAGGATAA
Organism: Mantis religiosa; assembly: GCA_030765055.1. Lineage (NCBI taxonomy): Eukaryota > Metazoa > Arthropoda > Insecta > Mantodea > Mantidae > Mantis > Mantis religiosa. The sequence continues at coordinate 88,376,304 of CM060951.1, forward strand.
ATGAATTTTGCTTAGCGCTACAGAACTGTTGGTTGGATTCTTTGCTCCACATCCTTTTTTTCTGTTGAATTTTCTAACCTATAGCCCTCTTCTATTTTCTTTACTCGATTCATAAGAATTTAAAACAAACGGGGTATACTGATATTAGTCATTAAAACATTGATTTCTAGTAACTTCAATAAAGAATAGTTTAATCCAATGTGTTTAATCAAAGCTGGAATAGTATAGGTAGAGCTACCAAACTATTCAGATACCACTTTCATTTGTGTTATTTTGCTATTATGTCAGAAGTTCAGGATGTAAGGCAAAATATAGGAATAAGGTGTTTAAAAGCTAATGGTCTCCTTGCAGCAGATTGTACCAATTTTGCATACTATCTGGAGCAATTTCTTCTTGTCGGTATTTAGTTATTTGTTCAAGTAGTGCCTCCATATGCTTGGCAGAGCAATACATTATAATTTTGTTTATTTTCTACTTTGAATATAAAGTGAAACAGGAAGTTTAATTAGACTTTCAATGTACAATGCAGGGTTGACCCACAGGTCTTTGGCTTTTTAGATTTTTAAGGTGATCTCAGATACTCTATCTCCTATAAGCTCATTTGCAATGTTGCAAGTACTTTTATAGGATCACTAAAACATAATATGGCAACCCATTTGTGAGCTTTCTTCACTGCACAACACCAAGAGTTGCTGGCAAAATGGTGTTGATTGAGGCACACTAAAATCCTTACTTCATAAACAGGCTGCATATATCTTCTTGTTCCTACTCCACTGCCCAACGTTTAGTCAATATACCAACATAACATCAAAATACTGGAGTGCGAGAGAGCAAATGGCTTCATTGCCAACTGCTTAGCATTAGATACGAGCCAACTAACCAGCCATATTTTGTTTCATTAAATGATTCCTGTTATTGTTCTAGGACTTATGACACATAATATACCATTTTTTAGGGCATAATGAGGTGTTTCCCACAATTGTAAATAAATTTGAAGCCTTGGATTTGCTTGATTTTCACCGATGTGGCCTGGTTTCGATCCCATAAGACCACATGTGGGATTTGTGGTGGACAACATGGCGCAGGGGCAGGTTTTCTTCAGAAACTCTGATTTCCTCCACCATCATTCCACAAATTGCTCCATTATCATTTTTCATTCATTTTGCCCTCATTCTGTCTTCTACTTCTCTCATTCCCATACCAGGCATCGGGCTGATCATCCACCCTGGATGGTGTATCTGATTCAGATTTTCTGCCCCTCAAACCTGACACCTAAAAAGCCTTAAGGGATAGAGAAAGAAGCAGAAGGATTATTCAGTGTCGTACATGAAAGATTTTAGATTAAGAAAATGAATTGATGCCAGTTTAGAGTGATATTCTCTAAAATTGCTCAACAAATTAGTGTGATCATACTTGATATTGGGCTTCAGGAAAACTTGTACCATAACATGTACACAGCTGCAAATGTTTGTTGAGCTTCCCATTTATTCTGAATATTCTCTAGTTCACCCCAACTGAACTGTTTTCAAACTTATCCCCATTAAGGATGATCTTTTTAAGTGAGCAACATTTATCCATCTATTTGAGAAAACAGGATCATTCATGCTGAAAATCCTCAAAATTGTTTTTAGGCAAGCATAGCCCATTTTTGTTTGCAGATTTTATGATAGTGTTCCTGTGTTATTTTTAATCTTGCTTTTAAGATATTTTGTTAAATCTGTCATTCCTATGAGAATCCTCCAAAGGGCTTATTATCGAGCAATTTTCAATCTCATTTCCTATCAGGGGTGTTTGTTTTGTGTTACTGCATCTACAAGAATGAAGGAAACAACACTCATTTTTGTTTAATAAAAGGTCTTCATGCTGAAAAACCTTAAAATTACCGCACCTCCTTTTCCATTGGAATGATATTTAGCAATAACACTCCAAGAGTATTTTTACTCTTATCTTAAAGAATATGTGTAGAATGTGTCATTCATACCAAAAATCCCGCTAGAAGTCTCCCATCAAACAGTTTTCAAATCCATCTGCCATTAGAATTGGTTTTTTTGAAGTGAATAATATTTATCTATTTGTTTAGCAATAGCATTAGTGTACATTTCCCGGCCCCTCTGTTATTGGAGGTGGTTTTTGCAACAGTGCTTTCTGAATCTCTGTACTGTTGTCCTAAATAATTTGAGTCAAATGTGCAACTAGTATTCAAAATACCCAAAGTGCCTCCCATTGAATTTTTAACACTATCTGCTATAAGGGGTAGTTTTTTGTAAAATACCAATTGTGAAAGAATGTAGAAAGAAAAGCGATGCTTTTATATACTAAATATATTGAAAAAGCATTCATTTATACTAAAAATGTTCAAATTACTTTCCATCCAATATTTTTAAACCCCTTCCCCTAACATAATTTGTAATTATACATGCCCTGCTTTCAGAATAGTTGTATAATTATTAAGGTACAGTGCTTTTTAATATTATTGGTATACATTGGCTATTTAGTGCTAAATTAACATCTTACTAATTTTTTTATAATCAATTGGAATAGCTTTAGAAAGTCCATAAATTCTTTTTTATACTATTTCACTAATTTTTTTTTGTTTTCAGTCCACTTTCCATATTTCCTCATTTGACTCTGGCGGAACTTTTTCCTTTCTTCTTCCAGTCTCGAACACTCAAACAGTACGTGATCCAGTTTGTTTTTGGGCTCCCCATCTACAGGTCGGACTGTTTGTTATATGGAAGTGGTAAACGTATGATCAGATTCTACCATGTCCAGTTAAAAAGATCATGACAATTCCTGACAATGGAATAAAGGTGTTTAATCTGTCCTTTACCCTAGGTAAAAATGATTTAGTTATTTTTTCCTTTTCTGTTTTCTGCCATTCATTTTCCCACAGTTCTTAGGTTTCTTTCTCAAGTTCACTTAATGCTACTTTTAGTGGTATTTTCTGGTAGCTAAAATAATGAAGCAAGCAAGATTTCTATTTTTATTTGGGAGAAGTATTGAGAAAACAGTTCTGTCTATAGTTACTGAGAGTCTTCAAAATTCCCTCTGGTCAAACATTTTCCATTTGTTCCAGTAGGAGTTGGCTTTTGTGATACCATTCCCACAGATTTTTTTACTCTTGCTGTAAATAAGGGATGTATCAAATTTGTCAAAATTGTTGCAAGGGTACACAAGCCTTTAGGCTTATATACAGCGTTTTATATATAACTTCAAATTTAATGAATATTGAATGACTTCATGAAAATGCTATATGACACAGGTTTTGAGTTTATTTTGTTTGTGCAGTTTACAAAGCAGAATGAAACATGTAAATATTATATGTATTAAAGATTTTTGTCCTTAAACTTTTTCTTTCAGCTAATTATCTACTTCATTGTATCAACGGCATGTGGAGGTTTAGCATGGCAAAGTTGTGTGGGAAATTAAGAAATTGGAAAAGAACAAGTTCAAATCTGGCATCTGGGAGAGCTGCATCAAAGAAAAATGTCATTTTATTTGGAAGTGTGTTTTTAATGGTTAACCTAGCTATAATAAAGGTATCGTTTTTGAGTATTACCTCAGAACTGTAAAATAGTTATGGGCAAGGAAAGCCTTGAACATTTATCACAAAATGAATTCTGAAATGAAGAGTGAACAGTTGCTGCATAAACTGACTGGCATAAACATGATATTGTTAATTTTGTCCTTTTATATGGTTTTTCTATAGCTTTAAGCAATGTTTTTGTTTTTGTTACATCTATAAGTTCTTTTATATACTGATAATCATGGAACTGCTAGTCACTAGAACAATTTATTTTTTCTCTTGTTTTAAATCTGATGCAGGACAAACTTTATTTACTGTTCTGTTGAGTGTATATTGTTGAGCTCCTGGTGTATCGTTACATCACATCTTTTATTTTTTTATTTTTTTTATTTGATTTAGATACTACAAAAATATTATCTATGTAAGTTGTTACACATTTCATATATGCATATAAGAATTTATTTACTCAATGCAGTGCTAATTAGTTTTGGCCTTATGTACATACTAATAATGCTTTGTAATAGATTTTATAGTGTTGCAGAAAAATAGGTAGAAGTATTTTCATTGTTGAATCTGAAGGCCAATGTTCAACTACTCTGTAAATAACCCTGATTCAAGGAAAAATATCTTGTTTTTGTACTTTGCAAATGGTGATGTAAATGAATTGTAAGTTTTGAGTTCAGTGGAAGAATTAAATAAGCATCTGTGCTGTGTAGAAGATTTTAAAAGATGGTTAAAGAAAATGAAATGAATGTGGTTATAAATTAAGTAGATTTGTAAAAACAAATAAAGTTACTTAAATTTTTTAATCTCATTGATCTTAACATATAACTAAACCATTCAGGACCAAATGTTTCATTGAAAGTCCAGCCAATTCCAATTTTTTCCTCTTTATCTTTCCTTTGTCTCTGATATAAACTATTAAACTGAGCATTTTCGCATTCACTGTACCTCTTTCAAGAATAATTTCCTGCTCATGCAATATCCTAATGCAATTTCCTCTTTTAGATTAGCTGAAAGATTGTTCTTTACTTGTCCACCATTAAAATAGCTGCAATACACCTGAATATTTTATTGTTCCATTTCACTTTCTCCATTTTTCTTTATTTCTGTTTTAAATGCTTTTAATTCTTTCTTCTGTGTCACGAAAGCAAAGTTTCTACACCTTATAATTTCAAACTTCACACTAAGTTCTTCACTTCTTTTCCTTAGTTCTTTTTTTGAGGGTCTGCAGAAAGTCTTTTGTGTTTGAAAGCTTTCTTTACTGTTATTATTTTTTAACAGCTTATTGATCTTAATAGCCGTTATTTTTGTATTTTATGCAGAAATGTTAAAATAATATTAGTTTCTTAAATAATGCACTTTATGGATGTTATGGAAGTTTTTTGCTGTCTAGTTGGACCACAGAAAAAGGTGAGAAGAATTTGGGGTATGAGAGGGAACTTGCTCACTTAGTTTTCTTTACTACAAAATGTGTGTATGTGAGTCACCTATGTTGCCAAAATTGAAATTTTTTGTTTATGGACCTCTTAACTTCTGTGGTTCTCAATGTCCCATTCTATATTGTGCATGAAAGACCAGTTAATTTTGCTCACAAGCCTTTTGTTCAGGCTTGGTTCTTTTACGTGCTGTAATCTATGACATGTGACCACTGACTCCCCTTCTTGAAGTAAGCCATGCTAAGGATTGTTTATGCCTGTAAAAATTCATTATCATCTGCCAGGTTTGAATTTGCAACCTTGGGAACCAGAACCTAGCATGTTACCCCTGCACCATGGAAGACAATGCCAGATCTAATACTAATATGTGACTACTAAGATAGGTATTACATGTTATTTGGCTCTCATTGCTAACACATGGTACAGTATCTAGCATAATTTATTTTTTCTTAATTTTTTGTTTGTGTGTGAGTACATTTTGAAAGAAGCGACACACTATTTAGAGGGAAGTAATGAGAAAAGTAATATAAAATGCAACAAGAAAGCACATTCAGGAAAATTGAAATGTGATTTAACAAAGTGGTGGCAAAGTACTGTTAAATGTCAGAACACACTTCAAGGGTAAGCACAGATGTTATGGCAGGTGAACATAAAGTGCATATTCCAGGAAAAAAGAGACCATGTGCCTGAGAAATGCATTACAAATCCCATTGTAATAATTTTGAGAGAATGATGATTAGAAACTTGATTTAACACTTTTACTGCCTGCTATTTGGCTAGTTAAGAAAACCACATTTTATTTGGGGAAGAGAAGCTCTATGGAAGCTATTAATTTTTAGATGAGTCGTATTTATTACACATCTGCTTCACTTTCATACCTATTTTGAGGACATGTTTCGCAAATCATCGTTTGCATCTTCGGCTCTTATGCGACTAAAGCTTGATCCAGCGGTGTGGGTAATTCTGGGGTTGCTGCTGCCATCTGTTGATTTAGTGATGAACTTAAATGTGGGATTCTCTTCTGGCGGGATTTCAAAGTTCATTAGTTGGTTTTTATGTTTTTCTATGTATATCCGCTCCCATATGACGAGTTCATTATGTTTTTGTACGTATTTTAGTAATTCTGTGCTATCTTCAATTTCATGATTTTCAGACCAGAAATGAGCTGCTATTGCGGACTTATCAATATTTTTGTATCTTAAGTGCCTGAAGTGTTCTTTCTTTCTAGTGCCTATGTTTCTTTTTGTCCTCCCTATGTAAATTTTTTCACAGAAAGAAAGAACACTAGGCACTAGAAAGAAAGAACACTTCAGGCACTTAAGATACAAAAATATTGATAAGTCCGCAATAGCAGCTCATTTCTGGTCTGAAAATCATGAAATTGAAGATAGCACAGAATTATTAAAATACGTACAAAAACATAGTGAACTCGTCATATGGGAGAGGATATACATAGAAAAACATAAAAACCAACTAATGAACTTTGAAATCCCGCCAGAAGAGAATCCCACATTTAAGTTCATCACTAAATCAACAGATGGCAGCAGCAACCCCAGAATTACCCACACCGCTGGATCAAGCTTTAGTCGCATAAGAGCCGAAGATGCAAACGATGATTTGCGAAACATGTCCTCAAAATAGGTACGAAAGTGAAGCAGATGTGTAATAAATACGACTCATCTAAAAATTAATAATTTTTCGCTTCACTGTGGTGTTCCAATACAGTTAAATCTCGATCTATGGAAGCTGTTGTGCAATATGGGCTTCAAATGGAAATGTGAAAGTAAGAAATAATTACTTATTAAATATTCAGACATGACTGGAGATCAAGATTTCGGAGTTATAAATGCAGATAGAAGTGTTGTATACATACTCAGTTCTGAATGGAAAATGATTTTGACATTTGGAAAGTGCTGGCACAGTAGGGTGTCTATGGGATGACAAACACCAGATTTTCAAACTATCTGATTTTTGTGCCAGGGATTATCATGACCAAATAAATGGAGTAAATTTCCAAAAATGGTTGGAGGAGAAATGTTTATCTAATATATCCTACAACTGTTATTATTCTTTGATAATGCTCTGTATCGCTACTTACAAGAAAATAATCCTCCCACAAAGTACATCATAAAGCAAGAAATAGTACAGTGATTGAACAATGTCGTGTGTTCTGCTATAATGTAGAAAGCTGAGTTGTCTGACTTATTTCGAATATTTAAGCTAAAAAAGGTATACCAACATTGACAGAGTAATAGATTTCAGTATTGAAATCCCACCGGAAATATGCATTTTGAGACGTGCTAAATCAACGAAAGGTACGTTTGGTTGTGCGTGCGTGCAAAACTGAAAAATAAAACATTACAAAGAGGAGACGAAGGTTTTTGCTTCGAGATAATCTCCAACCCCCAAACTACACATTAGCATGAACTGTTACGATTTGTTTTTATATTTTCTATAGTAATAGCTCTAGCAAGTTGATTAAGACACCATATGAGTATCACATACAATACTGAAGACCAAAGGCGTGTGCGTTTTTCCGTAAGTTCACTGCACGTGAACTGTACTGTTATCACTCTTGCATGTAAACAACTACAGGTTGTTTATTAGCCGCCTTACTTCAACACAACTTACAAGCATCATAAACTATACATTTGGAATTGCACTTAAACGCTTATACATACTGCTATTCATTAACTGTAATATCGTCACATAGTGCATTACACTGGGTAACAATATAGATCTTTAAATTATTAAATGTGACATTTTGATGCACATCACTGAACAGTGTTTAAACAATGAGAAACTTCTTTCGACGTGATATGAAGTCAGAGGTGCAAGTGTAAAGAATTCCACTCTGTCTGGCATGTTTTCCTCCTTACTAATTTTTAAAATTTCTCACCTAGCTTGATAACCAGTATTTTTGTTTAGAACTTTCTCGAGTTAAGCTTTCACCGTTTCGATACTTGGCACAAGAGGTGCAGAGATACCTGACATCTTATTGATTCGCAGAATACGATGTTACGTTGTTTAAACATTTGCTTTTAGTGGCAGTTGTTTGAACATTTGATAGCCATGCTGTACATCTGACATCATTCGTACTCTGCATTCAGCTAAACTGTATCGGCCTTTATACAATTACATTACAAATGCACATCTTAAATTTAATGGAAGTAACTTGTAAAGTCCTCTTTATTTGGAAGGAATTTTATATAATTTTGTATGACTGGTAAATGTTAAGTGATAGACAAAAAAGTAGATGCCACACACGGAACCTAGATATGTATCTTCAAAACAATCTATTTCAAATAATCAGCATCAGACGTTTCAGTTATTAATGCTTCCAGTTGTTCAACTCGTCATTCTTTTCAAGTTTTATTGGTATTGTGTTGTTTCTCATGATTTGCGTGTAATAAGTATACAATTTTAATACACGCATAAGGCGCCCGTTTTTGGTACATTTACTATTGTTATTTTCTTGTATTTATAACGAAATGCGTAGTGTAAATTATTATTTCTGCAAAGATAATCAAGTAGTTAGCAGGCAAAAACAAAGCTTAATACGAATATTAATGTACTAATTAATAAACGATCTCATGTTAATGTAAGAAGGGATTTTGCAAATTGTTTTTATGTGGTATTTAAATGCGTATACTTATCTTTGGATATAATTTATCTTTGCCTTTTAAAATGCCTTTACAGCTATTTCCCGGGATTTAGATGTTCTGCAACGTGATGTTTTGAAAAACAAAAAATACTGTTTGAATTTTCATAATATATTGGCATCTAACAGATGATTACAAAAGCTTATCCTCATGGTTACCGAGCGGTATGGCTAAGGCGGTAGTATCGCTGGCCCACATACGGGAGGTCATGGCTTCGATTCCTGTGGGTGACCTTCATGATCCATTTTTTTATTTTTATTTATTTATTTATTTTTGTTAAGGAGTTTCCCGGGTTGCTAGGAGTACTGGAAAGTAAATTACATTCCCCAAATTTCTTGTCCCTTCGCAACTTTCATCTTATCCTACTGTTTTAGGGTTGTAAGTATCGGTGGTAGTCCCGGCTTTGAATCGCAGGGAATATACATTTTGTAAACCTTAATTCTCTAGCTCTTCGGGGTCTAGAAGTCCGACCTCTCAGAGAATGTGTAAGTGCACAAAAAGCCGATTGTTCGAGCAATCACCTGGGAGTTTAAATCTGAAACTGGTAGAGACCCTGCTCTCTTCTGTGTTTCCTAGGCTTGCTTTCATTTTACTATTTGCAAATGCAAAGTTGACATAGGTAGATTTGGTCTTTTGAAGCTGGAATACAATATCAGCATAGCGATGTACATTTTGTTGAGTTAGTGAGTAATATATGATCCCACATAATAATAATAATAATAATAATAATAATAATAATAATAATAATAATAATAATAATAATAATAATAATAATAATAATAATAATAATAATAATAATAATAATAATAATAATAATAATAATAATAATAATAATAATAATAATAATAATAATAATAATAATAATAATAATAATAATAATAATAATAATAATAATAATAATAATAATAACAATAATAATAATAATAAATGACGAGATGACTAGATAACGAGATAACGATAACCCTCTAGCCCGCAAGCGAGCCAGAGCCTGCCAACCCGACATACGCAAGGCAGAGGTGGGCGATCATCCAACCGATACGGGTAGATATGGTCAGCATTAGGCACGTCCAGCTGGAAAGTTGGCTTTCTAGACCAGGATTTGCTACCTAGCGTACCCCCTCAAGTTTCCTCAGGATGCTGAGTTGGCACCAGTCCTATACCCGGGACTTAAAATCCGCACCCCTCAAGGGTGAGAGGAGCATTCCCTGGCAGGGAACCAAATCACAACGCTCTAGCACACTACGACACGGCGCAGGACGGTAAAGATAATAGTAATAATAACATTGTTTTGGAATTTAAAAACTTTTTTCCAAAGTATTAAATCTCACCGAACTATTAACGGCGTTGCTTTATTGATCCACGTTATAATAGGGAAGACTGGTCCAACCATTGATATTTTTTTCCATGTGATCCGAATTTTGGTTCTTTCGTCGCTTCTTTGAATGGCACAAACATCTGGTAATCATCACGTGTATCTCAAAGGGTTCCTTTCAAAAGGGTGTAAACAAGTCACTTTCTGGAAGCAGTTAGGCCACATGGCGGAACTGCAGCAGATGGATGAAAGTTGAACCTTCATCTTTGAAATCTCTCATATTTTGTTCACCAATTGTGTTCATAACTGAGGCTTCAAGGTCACAACATGCGAGCTTGATTTGATCCTAAAGAATCTGTCATATATATAATTTGTGTTAAAATTTTCGCTTCTTGCTTCATATGTTTATTCTATGATGAAATAATCTCTTTTCAGATACAGAAATAAAAATCGGCACCTTCAGAGGGTATATAAACCTAAGGTGGTTAATATAATATAAAGAAAATTTAATTATGTTTATAATAAAATCAGTTAAAATACACATACTGAACAAACGTATTGTCATACATGTCGTGTACAGAAATGCATTCTTGCTATTAGGTAGAAGAATTTATGGTCCCAGAAAGCACATAAATGTGTCTAAAATCTCTTGCATGAGCTCCATTACCACGATGCTGGCATTTGTAGCATAGGTGTTAGCATGTCTCTTCACGATCAAGAGGTTCCGAGTTCTTATGTCGGTCAGGGTGAGCTATCTGGATAAGTTTTTTCCTCCCTGGAGTTCCCTTATCCTAATAGGTGAATATCGGACAAGCTCTATGGACCCTGGACTCATTCGAGCGTAATTGCACCCATTCCATTATCGTCCGATATAGCTTAACGACGTACATTTAAAATTAATAAAATAATTTATCTTGATAACATCCTGATCTTCCGATTCTTGTTTTATTTAACCAAACATGTGATTCAGAAGTGGTTGGTAGGAAAGGAAGAATGCTCCAAGTTTAATGTTATTGTCAAATATTTTAATATTTATTTATATTCTTTTGGCACCAAAGAGTTTTACAAATTTTCCTGGGAAGCTGAGAGATAACTTTGCATTTTATTTTTGTTGTAAACATGTACCGTGTATAGGAGCATCATTGTCAAACATTCACACATAATTCTTGTTTTCTATTTAATATGGCACTGCATAAATTATTTCTAGTCAAAAGAGAGACACCACACAAAACTAAATTTTGTTAAAATAAACATATGACGTTAACCATTTTCAAGATATTCGTGCTGTTGATAAGGATGTGACCATTTCATTGGGCATATTTCCTATCTGTACCTACAACGAAATGTACAGTGAAGTTATTTCTGGAAATTTTAATCCTGATTAATATGAAATAGAATGACAAACATTGCATGGAATTTGTATGTAGAAGAGGTATGCAAAAATAAACTGAGAAAGTCATAAGAATGAAAGGGACAAGTATAGGAGTGTAAGTCTTTACTGAATGGGAAATCCTGTAAATTTCGTTTAGTTGTTTGAGACTTCGTTAACGCAGATCTCATGAACGACCAGTTATGTTTTACTGCTGTGGGAGAAATTTAAGTTATTACGAAATAACGGTTACCTTGTTTCATTTTCTTTAGACATCGTTGATTCCTTGGTTTTCAAAATCTCATCCTCTACAAGAGGATATCTTCCAACACTATAATCATGTTACAGATCTTTCAGTTTGTTCCGTGCCCATTAGAATTATTGCCTATTGGACGATCAACACATCTCCTTTCCGACAATATTGGCAAAATATCTTCGAGAAAAGATTGTGCTCTATTCTATGATGTTCCGTCCATTTCATTTGATAATTTTTCATACGTTGATTTATTTTTATTATATTTCAAGTTTATTCCGTATCTGTTCATTTCTCTTGTGTTTAAGTCGTGGAATTCCTGCTACTGATAACAGATACCTCATCTCAAAGGTCCTCTTTTATCTTATTTTGTCAATATCTATGTTTCTGCGCCATATAGGAATATTGGTAAGGACACTTATTTGTAATGTTATAGGAATGCATGGCTTTAGGACTCTATAAGGCTCTTATGTTCCTTGATTGTGAGTTGTTTTTTTATCCATGTCTATTTTTTGATAGAATATTTTACAGCTTACACGTTTAAAATAGCTTACTTGTTCTCGTACTTTTGAATCTATTAGAACTTTTGACCTTTTATGTTTCCTCATTATTTTTTGTTATATAAACATAGTAGTTGAAAGGTTGCACTGCTTTTATAGTGAAGATTATGTTTCAATTCTCTTTAACTTTCTTTAGAAGTAATGATTTGCGCTAAGGAAAGTTGTACCTCTGTTCAATCGTATTTCTAAGCAGAGAGTGTTATGGGAAATGAGTTTTTCTCTGAAAGATAACACTGATTTAACATTTGATTATTACAAGTTTATTATATCTTTAAGCATACTTGTGCATAAAGTTAATAAAATCTAATTTCTACAAATCCTTGACTGAAATTGTTCTTATTTACCCCCGCACTAATTACTTCCACTTTATTGTTCACATTTTATTTAACTTTACACCGCGAACCATATGAGTTATTTCTTCACATCTGAGTATCGCTATATCATTGCTTGGGATTATATTCTCTTTTGAATTGCCTAAGCATAATAAATGAGTTCTTATCGGCTACTGTATACATCTCACTCAATTTAGCATTTCGTTTGGTTAGCCAATCGCTGCTATGGTACATATATTTTAGTAAGTTATTTCTTTAGGAAGTCATTCCTTCCAATTCTGAACAAAAAGCAAGTTTCCCTCTGATCTCAATTTCAATTTCCTTTTTCCTGTTAACAAATAACTCACCCCTGTTTGATTGAGGTGCCTTTTCTTTCCCACAGGCAATGATCCTCTTGTTTTCTAAGAAATCTTTCTAACATGAGTCATCTGAAACTAATTTGGTTTCATCATTATTTTGTAATGCATATTATTACTTTGAGGTTCACAGCCTATTGTTATACTATGAGTATATACAATATGCTCAAACTGCCATGAAATATCGACAGAGTGTCCAAAACATCTGCAGAATTATAAATCAAAATTTACAGATCTGTTTCAGTACTTTATTTATATTCTATCGATTCCTGTAAATGAATTCTGACAGATTTCTTCACCGGGAAATGAAAAGCTCTTGAAAATTGCAACACTTTAGGAATGTCTTATTTGAAGAAAGAGGTGCGAATGGATATTTTTTCTTTTTTTCACCTCCCAGTAACTCATTTTCTTCAAGAAAAACTATTCAGACACACAAAATTAAATAGATCATTACGATCTAAGGCATGAAATTTCAGTGTGACGGTGTCTACATTTAAATTTTAAAAGTGTAGATTAACATAAGCTGCAAGTCCACGAACTGGCTGGATTAAAATCCTCCCATAAGACGCAAAGCTTAAAATGGTTACTGACAATGTCATGAAACACTAAAATTAATCAAGAACAACAGAGTAATGAACCAAGTGCATTACATGGGCACTCATCACACAATAACATGGCAATCAGATTGTAAACGACATGAGGGTACTCCTCTAATGTGACAGCACTGTCGTTTTACTACTTAAAATTATGGTAGGTTACATCAAAAACTTTGTGCTATTAATAATTGCATATCTTAGGAGATTTCCTTCTCAAAGTGTTATTTAGGGCCATTTTTGATCCTTGGAATTTAGAGCGATTAAGTTCGTGTTCGGCCACTACCAGAACGCTAGATTATCACTAGAGCCCCGATTTGCACACAAAATAAAATCTTAAAATGTTAATGCAAATATGCAAGTAAAATTGTAAAAATGTGCACAGTAATATATCAAATCAAATTAACATAAAATCAAAGAAGCCATATTTGGGGATAGGGGGTACACGATTTGTACACAAAATAAAATATTAAAATGTTAATGCAAATATGCAAGAAAAATTGTAAAAATGTGCACAATAATATATCAAATCAAATTAACACAAAATCAGAGAAGCCATATTTGGTGATAGGGGGTCATCTTACCTTATTCATGGTTGTTGCAGTAGTTAAAAAAAAGTCCGGAGGTTTTCTTGTGCAAAGCTCCCACGTCTGTCAGTGCAGAAGGTTTCATAGAATGAAAATATCCTTTCTACATCACATGGTGTAACAGGTGCATGGAAAAGCACGACACCTCTTCTTCAGGTATTCTTTTTCTGTTAGAGCTTTTTAACTAACACTATACATTTTGCTGATTTGATACTATATTGTTTTGTAATCAGAATTGTTATTTAATACCTGACTAAGCTTATCGAATGCAACTTTAACAACAGTTAGGCCGCCAACTTTTTATAATTTCGCGTAATTTCGAGGATATGAATATACTGGATTTTTTCCTTGGTGCGCTCTTCAAAAACACATTCTTTGGTTATAGCAATTCTAGCTGAATCTCCCAATTTTAAGAAATTTATTACTCTTTTCACTTTTCCGAAATGTTGCGCGTAACCCAGCCTGTAACAACTTAACCCACCTATAATTAAAACTGGCTCTGGGGGTGAGGGCAGATCTGGAGATAGTTCACGAAATATTTGAACTCTTAGTGGCGCCTTCACAAACACTTTTTTTGACACTGGAGACCAAGTAAGTCAACATCTTTATGTTTGTCTTTAATAGTGTTGGTGACTCAGTGAAAACCGTGAGCAGGGGAAAGCAGATGAATTAATTTGGGATAAAGATCTTTTCAATCCAGTTCCCGTTTTACCATATGTGGAGCACTATCAGTGAAAAATAAAAATGCATTGTCATACTGTACTCCACCTGGCCACAAGAAAGCTAAGGAGCCCATTGAAACAATTTGCAACCGTGCTATGATTTTCCCTGTCAAGTTACATGAATGTTCAAGGGGAATGATTTGATACCCGGTTTCATTGAATTCACTATAGCACTAGCAACACACTGTCCTGCAGCGTCTGACGTTTCATTTGCTGAAATCCAATGTATCGTGTTCCAATGTATCGCGTATTTTAGACATCACACCCAGAAAACACTGTGGTACATTAGTTTTTCCGTAATTTAGTCTCATCTGGGACCCTTTTGTTTGTGTACTTTTCTAAGAAACTCTGAAGCTGCACATTATTCAGTTTCCCCAGTGGAATGTTGGCACCCACTAAAGCTAAATACAAGTCTTTAGAAAAATCTTCACTCGAACGTGATCGTTCACATTAACTGGCTTCTAATTAATCGACTTCTTAACCTGGTTCTTATGGCGTGCTGTATTTATGTGCTGCACAGTTTCAAAACTTTTTATTTTCAGAAGCACTCTTGACATACTAAGCAAAACAATATTTCTCCATTAAAAATATTATTTCCCCACTCATTCACATGTTTAGGAATACGGCACATTGAGATGCTTTTGTGGGCGGCATTTCTCAAACCAAAGCACAAGCACTATTCAAATAGCTTCCTCAATAATTGTGAATTATTCACACGCAACTGAGCCCTGGATCAACAATCGAGCTGAGACGTTTGATACTAGTATGTGACGGAAACCTGGTAAAATACATGCTTGATGTGATTCTTGGATTCCCTTTGTTTTTATGGCTGTTATGGAGATTAGCTTGTTTCGTCCCTAATCTTAATTGCACAATATTATTTTACAAGATGCCGGGTGTATATTATGTGGATGTAAATATGCTGATTACACGTTGTTAATTGTAAGTCATGTTGACATAGTTTGGTTTGCTCCAGGCCTTTCGAGTTTTGCTAGCATACATCCATTTATAAATAAATAAACGTTTTTATGTATCGTTTGCTTGGTTGCTTTCAGAGACTTTATTAAATATTAATACTATGATTATCGAAAGGCGAAAATTTTCCTAATTTATCTAATGCACTTTTTTATTTAAAACAAAATATCGATTTTCCCTCGATATGCATTATATGAATCGAGAAATACTGCTCAAGTTATCTAGAAAACTGAGACTTATATATCATTTAAGCATACTGTGACTTTGTGGGTTCGTGAAATTAAAAGTCCAATTGCACAAACTCAAAATGTTCTTTATTTCCACCGAATTACAGTTGAAACACTTGTCAATTACACAGAATTACGTAGCGCACACAATTACAATTCGCCAGTTCATCTGTCACAGGTCCACTCTAAACTCACAATTACGTACAACTCCTCTGATACACGTACACAGTCTTCCGGTCCGTTGACTAGCACGGCGCTCCTCACGCTGCTCGCCAAGAACTGACTGACTTTTTTTTAAGCTTTATTGAAACAAAAACAAGGATCATCGCTTCTTATGTGGAAGCGGGGTTAGGTGAGGGAGAGTGTGGGTAGGTTTGTGACTGACTGACTCGTCCACTGCAGGCCTTATATAGGGAAGATCGCCGTTTCTGGAAGGTTCGCGGCTCGCACAATTATCCCGATATTTCCAGACGTCTGGTGGGAGGGGAAAGGGACGGTACAGGGCTCGTGCCGCTCTTCTAATCATCCCCTCAGTGACACGAGATAAATGGGTAGGCGTGGTCTGAATGCTTCCCGTCTGGCCCTACTGCCAGCCGGTTCTATCGGGAATTCCGATAGAATTGGGTGACAATACTTTTAAGTATATAAAAAGAACATGCATTTTGCATACAAATGGGGTCTAATTATTATCATTGTCTGGTGTAATCGTTTTCTCCCATTCATAGGCTCCTTCTACACGCTAAACATAAGACCTATCGCTTTAATTTTAACTCGCAAAAAACAAGATTGAGAAAACTTAATACTTTGGGAAAATAAAATTAACTGATGGTAAATCAGAGGATGTCTGACAGACTTAATCATGTATCAGCTAACTGAATATTATGGGAAGGCTATCAGAGAATATTCAAATACCTTTAGGGCATAACTAGAGCAGTATGGGCTACCTACTTTCACAAAGCTTCCGCTGAAATCAAACCACTGCAGAAATTCAGCTCTGTGGATTGGTGCAAATATTAAATGACAGAAGCTGGTGTTTTAAGTGCATGATTATCGTCATAAAAATCCTATACCCAAGGCAGTAATTTTGGCATTGAAACCTATTTATGTAGATCTGGCTAATCGAGAATTACTGAAATGGTGTTTGACAGGGAAAACTCAAAATGTGACTGAAGCTTTTATTTTGTAGTTTGGTCTTCAGTACCTAAAAATGATTTTTTTTGTGTAATCTTGGTGCAAATGATGCAGTTATCATTTCGAGGAAGGGAATGCTGGTAGAATAAGTGTACTAAGTGAAATGGGATTGACTATTGAGTATAATACCAGAAATGCTCTAAAAGACTGTTTAGAGTATTTGCGACAGGGGTACGTAAGGCAAAAGATGTAACAGAACAAATATGTCTCAGGAGGCTAGGTCACTAAAATAAGTAAAGGGAACCACATCCAAGTAGATGGCACAAGAGGACTATAAAGTTGGAGGATTTTCAGACATCCTGTACATCAAAAGTGGAGTGTTTTTTTTAATTTTATGTTTGATAGCAATTTCTGAAAAAGTAAAATTTTCTATACAAATGTCCCACTATCCCAAAAACTAATTGACACTAAGGGCTGAAATTTTTACCATACATTTGCATCCTAAATGGGGTTATTTTAATAAAAAAGTTTTTATGCACATGGATTAGTTTTTTTTTAAATTTAAAAACCTTAATTGTTCGTTTTTTAGAGCTTTATTTAAAAATCATAACATTCCTTCTAGCAAACAGAAGTATTTTATTTTTCATCAGTCGACTATAGGTATTGTAGAATATGTGTACCTTACAAATTTAGCTCATATTAAATAACTGCAGAGATAATGATTCAAACATTAACATTGGCTAGATAGGGCATAACGACTCCCTTAAGATGTTTTGAGTAATCATTTTGAACTTAAGCTCAGGAGGTAACAATGAAGGACTTCCTTCGTTTTAATTATATCGAACGCTTTGTCTTCAGAATTCTGCGGATTTCTGGAGATAAAAGCTAAATGTTCGTTCTAGTATGTTTTGCAAAATTAGAAATTAAATGAACGAATGAATGAATTAAATTATTCTACAATCGATTTCGAGGATTCAGAGCGTTAAATTTGATTAATATTTTTCCACAGAATAAGGAGTAATATGAATAAAAATCTCAGCCAGATAAACTGAGCCAATCGAGATTCGATTCAGTACCCTCCGGTCAGAGGTAAGAGCATAACTTTTTACATTATAGCGGTGGCTAGCGATAACCTTGTTGAAACGAGGTAAAGCGCGCCCGCCCCATCCCTGACGGTAGTTATGGAAACGGTTTATTTTCGTCTTCGTTATTGATGCTGAGCAGCTTGCGTACTCCATGACAAGGGCGCGTTACACGTAGTACCAACATGTAACATCTAATGAGTTCTTTATCTATACTCTGAGGCACATTACATGTCATTATCCAGTTAACCACAACATGTCACACGCACGAATTTCGGTCCATTAAAACTTCATATAATCCTCATATAATAGTACCTATCCATAACCACAAGCCCGCCTCGGTATCTTAGATAGCAGCGTGTCTGCCTCACGTTCGAGAGGTCACGAATTACATCCAATCTTGGTAATGGTGAGTTATATTGCTAAGGTTTTTTTCCGGGTTGTTCCTTATGCTGAAAGTTGAGTGTCGGGTAACTCTAAGATCTGGGGACCTTGGGTTCATTTGCGCATCCTTTCACTTTTTGATTCATCATCCAATATAACCTAATCTTGTAGGACGTGATTTTTTTAAAAAAAAAAAAAAGACCCACAAACCGATTCTTTTGTTACTTATAATAAACTTTTGATTAGAAAAAATATGAAATGTAGCATAGAAATTATGTATATGCACAACACAGAAGAAGAAACACAGTAACTGTTCATATACCGTTAAGTTTGTTACTAATGAGTAGGGAGCGGATTTATAGGCACTAAAATGTGTGAAATAGGCAGGCAAAAATGCACTAAAATGGGCAAAATAGGCACTAAAAATTTGCTAAGTAAACACTTAGAAATACCCAATTTTAGTAAAACAGCTCTTAAAATGCACTATGAATGCAATATAACAAAATGACAACTATCGCAACATATGCTGCAACAAATTTCTAAACACATACTATTTTGCGGTTCCCTAGGCGAAATACTTCTACATTTATTCCAGATTACATAAATGGCTCCACAGCAAGTTAAAATAACAGATATTGTGTAATTAAAATACATATAAATCCACTTCACTAAGTAAGAACCATAATGTACAGAAAGTTGTGAAGAAATTAACCATGTCAAAACAACCATTGTTTTGGAGGGGGGGGGGGGGGGTCCTTAAGCGTGAAAATTGAAATATCTGAAGCTTTTGTTAGATTTGTTTCAAATTTATACCAATTTTTTTTAATCGATTAAGAATGGAATAATACCAAATTTTAGCTTTCTACTTACAATAGTTTCTGAGGAATTAACAGCTTATGTCTAAATTACAGGCGATTTTCAAAATGTCCCACATATTGTAATTTTAAAAATTAATGCTTGGGTTATAAGTTTCTGCACACATTTTAACCTATTAATATATTTGTCTTAGCCATATCAACGAAGGGAAAAATAATCATACCTATTTAACAATTTTTATTTTCCTAAGCGTTTTCTGTAAGAAGTAAGCATTATAATCCTTTTCAATAAAAATAACAAAAACACAACAAATATAAATGAATACACTTAATATGCAGTTGCCCTTGCAGGCATGTTTAGAACTTCATACAGATTCATAGAAAACTGCATCCTGTTGAACATTTTGAACTTAGGTAAAATGTAGAAAATATGGAATCTGAGAAATCTGAGGTTAGAATTACGTAATAGCATCTACGATACAGGTGTAGGGTTATTTAACCAGTCATGTGACGTTTTCTGTAGTGCCGCTAGAAAAAGAAACACTTTATGTTATTGAAGTATGTCTATATTAATTAAAAAAATAACTAAATTTGAGATTATTGTAAGTTTTGGGTCAATTTGCACACGTGTCTCCTTAATAGAAACGATTGTTGGAAAGATAAGAAATTCAAAAGTTCATCACAGAAATCTTATCACATAAAATGTCACGATGTGTCAGAAAGATATAAAGCACAAAACAATGCTTAAAAGCTAAAGCTAGAGAATCGTAGTTTTTGAAATAAAAACCCTAAATGCCTCATTGTCGACAAACAGTAGGTAAAGCACAGCTTTTTAATAAGCGTTTCCCGTTTATTTAAACAGAATTACCGTAATTATGGCATTGAGAAAAGAATTCTCGTACCTACTTTTATAAAGCCATTTCTGTAAAATTTTACACAAACCATTAAGATTTATTGGTCTACAGTTTCATTTTCAGTGCTGGAAACAACACGTAAATCTCCAGGCAATCGATTTCATGATTGCTTGAGATACATGTAGAAAAACATAAGCATGAGAAAATCACATTTTTTTTCTCACACACACACACACACACACACATATATATATATATATATATATATATATATATATATATATATATAATCTTAGTCTGTGTAACCTAGCTAATTAAGCGCTGGATTTACTAGTTCAAGTTGTAACCTGAACAGAGTCCCAGAGTGTGGATTTTAAGATTGGGTAAAACGACAGCTTCGTGTCAGTAGATTTACACACATGTAAAAGAAATCTTACGGGAGTAAATTCCTGCTTACCAGCGGTGCTGATTGTGATCTGATATGATTGTTAACAATTGATACCATCAATAATGTAATTAATAATCCTCCCCCAAGTATTACTATAGAGAAGAAATAAGCCTTTACACCAGCACAGATATCATGCTACTGCATAGAAACTGCCAAAAGATCTGACAAAAATTACTTTCCCATCTGTGTTGAACGATGGATCATCTTTGTCCACTGTTTAAAAAGTGCACTTCTGTTGCTTCTGTCTTTTGGCATATTTGCGTAGGAAACGGATCTATGTGTGCACTTGAAACACTGCTTACAGAATGGGCTTTCCATTCCCCACAAAAAGAGTGGTCATTTGTCAATTCATTGAAATATCATTTAGCTGGTTTTTGCTACTCGTCTTTGAGCGAATTCTAAGATTTTTCCATGACTCATTAGCTCATTGTGACACGTCTGTAAGGCAGATATCTACCTTGCTAAACCCCTTTTTGTATATCCGATGTGCAGCAGTAAGAAATTTCTCTTCCCCGAAAACTTCACGTTGAAACCAACAAATGCAAAAGCTGTTGTCACAAATTATAAGCAGAATAAATTGGCTAAAAAGGCAGTTTCAGGCACTAATAAGCAGAATAGGCAAAAACGTATGAGATTGGTATTTATAGGCACTATAAAACTACGAAATTAGGCTAATGATTGTAGGAAACGTGCTTATAACTTAAAAGCCTACATTTCTGAACAAAGGAACAAAATAGGCAAATAGGGCAAAATCCGCCACCTGCTAATGAGCCCATATGGGAAAATAAAGTGTTGCACAAAATTCTTTTTAGACAGTTGAACGTAAAAAATCACTTTTAACGATGCATGTTGATTAAAAGGGGGGGAAAAGAAAAAGAATATCACACGTTATAAAATAATGACACTTCAGAATTACCAATTTGATATCCTGACAGGTGTGAAGAAATCTAAGGGAAAATTACTTTCCAAGAGACTTGTCTTGTTGATGCAATGGCAGATAATTAGAAAGCAGTAATTAGGAATCTGAAAAACCATTTGAAATATTACAATCAGCGGAGAGGATAACATTAGAACTGAAGAAACAAAAGCTCATGAAAACAGTCGACATAGAATATAACAGGCTTATATATGGTGTAAGGTCAGAAACATAAGCATTGTTATAGTGAAAATGTGCAGTTAACTATATTTTGAAGAGGGCGCCGGGGTAGCGTGGTGGTTTCGTTCGCGGCTCCCGTTCTAAGGGTCCCGAGTTCGATTCCCGGCTCTGGGGTTGGCGATTTTAAGTCGGCCCTATCCACGCCTTCACCTCTGTCTAGCACACGTGAAGTATCCCCTATGCCCAACGTGGTTCGGAGTCCACGGTAAAAACTGTAGGTCCTCTCACCTCACCGCCATCTTCACTATCATCCTATCATCGGAGGTAATGGACACCGCCCTCTGGGTGCCTCCACCTGAGAAATGGGTCCGGTCATCACTTGGTGGGGTGAGGTTACCCCGAAGGCCAAGGCTGCCATGTGGGGAGTGTTAGTAACTAACTAACTAACTAACTAACTAACTAACTAACTAACTAACTATATTTTGAAGATAAAACCAAAACATGGATATCTTCAACATTGTGGGAAAATTACTCTGTAATAAAACTGTGCTCCAATTTTAAGGACAAATTTGAGCTAATAAATTCTTCAGAAAGGGATTACTGAAGAACAAAAGCCGATTTATTCTTATTCTTGTTTTTCTCCCCCTGACTCATGATGTAAGAACTGATTCTAAAAGGAAACAAGTGACCATCACAGCAGCTGTGAACATCGGAGATATAAAATAGGTGCAAAGTATCAAGTTCATAATATATATGTTAACGTATACTGAGTACGGATTTTCAAAACATTATTCTGCTCGCAGGATTTCTCAGTTCGCTATGCTAGTTTCGCAATCATTTTTACTATTAGAATAGAATATTCTTTTAACAATTGTATAATGAATAACAATATACCGAAAGACCCAAAAACATCTTAACCGGCTGCGCGGGTTTTGCCTGTCCGCGCTCTCGGCACTCATTGCCAATGTCATAGAAAGGCGCAGATCAAACCTTTCAGCATTTTAAAACTATTTTTAAAGGCTTTACTTATCCTATTTAAGGAGGTGCTGAAACTGGCCACCACCGCTGTCTATACAAGTTTGGCACCTCTTTAGGAAACTATCCTCACTCGCCGTAGTTCATGTTCAGAAATGGTGGCTATTTCCTTGCGAATATTTTGTTTTAATTCTTCCAGGGTATGTGCGTTTGTCTTGTACACGTTAGGCTTTAAGTTATCCCAGAGAGAGAAATCGCAGGGTTTAGGTCGGGGGACCGAGGTGCCACAAATCTCTACTAATAATTCTGTCCTGAAACACATTTTCAATTGTTCTCATCGTAAGATTGACTGAGCTTTGCAGATTCTTGTTGAAAAAAGGAAGAATCACATTTCCTTCTGTTAATTCTCTAAAAAAGAGGGAGGGGGGAGGGAGTGGTGGCTGAAATCGTATTCACGTATGTACGGGTGTCAACTGTAGACTCGAAAATCTTTAATCTCCCAACATTGTATCCTAGATATATTGTGAAACTTTAGTTAATATATTATATATGACCTCTATAGGCCTCTAACTCTTTCTCGCTATTGGAGAAATGCCAGAGTATTTCTCAACGTGAACTACGGCGAGTGATGGATAGTTTCCTAAAGAGGTTCCAAACATGCATGAACAATATCGGTGGCCAGTTTCAGTCTCCTTTAACAACATGGGTAAGTAAAGCCTTTAAAAGTAGTTTTAAAAATGTTGAATGGTTTCATCTGCGCCTTCCTATATAGCAGCAGACGCAACGAGCGCCGAAGGTGTGTACAGGCAAAACAGCGCCAGCCGGTTAGGATGTTTTTGGGTCTCTCGGTAGATGCCGCGTGACAGTTCAACTTGAATAAACTCTTAAATGTAATAACTCGAAAATGGCTAACGCTTCAGGAGTTATTTAATAGACCTTTTATATTTTAACAAACTCTACACATTTTTCTTGCAACTTCGGGGTTTAGTAGTGTGCAAAACTCAATCATAACATAGAGGATTTTACACAGTATTCAGGATGTACATTTTATTCCTCATATCAGTATTTTTTAAACATGTTATTTAAATCTAATTCACCAGGCTCATTTTTAAAGAAAACACAAAGTTTTCAACGTCGTAGATAATATGGCTGTGTTTGAATATGCTAAGAATCTGGACTTAATACGAGTTTATATTAAAGTTTTCGTTTTTCAGGTATGTCGTTCATAGGCAGAGAATGAAGCACATAGACAGGGAGATTTTTCGGTCAAATCACCCAAAATGCTATTTCTGCTGCATTCTGGAGATTTAAGTTTTGAATTGAATACAGTACTTCATCTACGTATAGCAGATAAGGTTGTACAAAGTAAAATTTTCCTACTAAAGCACTGCTTTAAAAGCCATAACAGTTCCAGTGAAAATGTTTTTGTAGCATATATTTAGAAAACAGGAATTATAATTATAAAAATCTATGACAAGCAGCGTTTAAATATTTATTTATATACACTCATCTTCTGAAATTTTCTGCGCAAATTAGGTAAGTATATTTTTGGATTGAAATGTCGAAAAGTTTTCATCAGTGCTTTAGAATTTTAAAACTTCTCAGTTCTCTTAAAAATAAATACATTAAATAAATAAAATAAATACATAATAAATAAATAGTAAATAAATGAATAAATAAAAACTAATAATAATCCAGATAAATTTGTGTTTGCTCTAATAAACTTTAGGACAACCCATATGTTATGCGAATTTAATGTATTTAACGTCCGTTCTTATAGCATCACTTATGAAACGATGATATATTATTTTAATGAATTAGGAAAATAAATTTGGGAAGAAAAATTCTCAAATGTAAGTTTGGAGTAGCTCCCAGGTATTTGCTAGTTTTGAGAACTGAAGAAAACGTGGCAGAAACCTCAGTCCTAGATCAGAACGATCCCGGTGTGATTTAAACCGCGGCCTTCCTGTTCTTAAGTCTTGCCTTGTGACTTTGGCCACCGCTGTCGATGTTTGTTGCGCCACTTAAGTATGAGCACTTAAGTAGACGTATTGGATTCTGCCAAAAATTCGATTGCGAAATTTAATAGAATTATACGTTTTTTAAGTTCCTGGTTCCAAAGAAAAGGCATTTTTAAAAAATTTACTCCTGCCAATGTTATCTATCTGTGAATACGCAACTAAAACCAAAATGCTAGATAAATAGGGAATTTTATAGTAGAATCAGACAGTTGAACGGCGTCTAGTGATTTTGATTAAAACGTACCTTTGAGACATTAACATATCTATTGTACGACACCAGCTCTGTGTGTTTGCGGGATGCGGAGAAATCTTTTAAGCAGAGGGGGGTATACTGGTGACTTGTGGCAACGTTTGCAAAAACAGAAATTATCACGTTAGATTGTTATTTTCCTTACAGGAGCATTATTGGTGGTGCTTTCGCCTCTAAGCATTTGCTTTAAGTCTTGCCTTTGTGACCTAGGCCACCGCTGTCGATGTTTGTTGCACCACTTAAGTATGAGCACTTAAGTAGACATATTGGTTCCTGCCAAAAAATTCGATTGCGAAATTTAGTAGAATTATACGTTTTTTAAGTTCCTGATTCCAAAGAATAGACATTTTTAGAAAATTTAGACGCAGAAAGCTGCAGTAGCAATTTTAGACGAATTTACGAACTTTTATTCATTAGCGGACATTCACACACACACACACACACACACACACACACACACACACACACACACACACACACGCACGCACGCACGCACGCACGCACGCACCCACCCACCCACACACACACACACACACACACACACACACACACACACACCTTTAAACACGCCTTTGAAGAAACAACCCATCACATGCATCAGTTGACTATAACATTGGAACACAAAATGGCAGATCTACATAAAGGGACCAACTGGATTTAAATTTTAAGCCAACACGTGTTTTCGTTGAACAGCCATGTCAAAAATTTCTAAGTATTACGTAGAGTGTTTTCGCTTCTGTCACAAATTACGGCAGATTTTAGCTCTACAGTAACTGTAATGGCGGATGCAGTTGTTTTATTTGCGTTAAAACAACCAAAATGAGCTCAAAACACTGGATGGAGCTGTAAAAACCGTGTAAAAATCCGAGGTGGGTTCTGATGTCTATAGTTATTGGCATAGAAACCTTCTCTCACAAGGTAGCATTGGTTAAATGGTATTATAGAAGTTACTGTATGACTCTGCTACTGTAAATTGGGTTCAAATCCTTTGTATTAAGAATAACTAAACACATTAATTTCTGTTTCATATAACCTTGCCCCGAAGACATGTATCACTCTGCGTGCAACTACCTTCCCCCTCACCCTAATTGTCTAATGCTTTCGCGCCATAGGCCATAGGAGGTGCCTTCCCGTCACATTTAAACTTGCAGTAAACGTCATAATGATTGCCAGGAAGCTAGATAAAATGATACAAATAAGAATATGAAGGCATGCAAAAATAATGAAGTTTATAATGAAACTGAGCAAGTTGAAACTGAATGAATGAACAACGAAACTGAAACAAGTTTATAATGAAAGGCCTTCGGGCTTTTCCACTGGGATTTTTTAAAACCAGCACACATACTTCGCAAAAATGCTTGTCTTTCAGTCTTAAAGGTCGTGTCACGCCATACTGGTGTGTCCTTCATTCACCCAAGTCTGGTCAAGGTAGTATATTTTGCGATTTGCATGTCGGTAGAGTATGATTGTCCTTAAATAACGTCTTCGCCACGCAGCAGTTTCGCCCCTGGAGTGGTAAGTTTTCCTGTTGTCTCAATTTCACGTCGCGATGTTCCTACGCATCTAACACACCTGTAAGTTCAGGTGAACTTACTGACAAAGATGGATTCTCTTCTGTGAGTGTATTAAACACATGCACCACAATTCTTTTTTCGCCGCTTTGTAAAGATTTTTCCTTGCGATGCTTCAGCGAAAAACTGGTGGTAGACTCTGCCATTATACATATAATAAGTACACGTGCAATAAACGATCAATAACATAATTTAGCTCTCGCACTCGACACAACACACCGTCGAACGGCGATGTATGACTAATCCAGTTCAAAACAAGGTCAGTGATAAAAGTCATATAAACAAATATGTCACCACTACCGCTGAAGCACGTGCTATTGTACCATGTGAAAAACGGGCTTCTGAGCAAAGGAACCTCCTCTTTACTTCGTTTAAGAATAAAATGTATTTCGGATAAATCAACTCTTGCGTAATATATTTAATTCAAACAGTTACGAAAATATAAATTTGACAATTCTCTTCCAACATATAAAGATATATCACCATGTTAAATAATGAACTAATTTTTACCGCACAACAGTCTATACTACAATAGCAGCCAATGAGAGGTGATATGGTCACGTGACCGTTTAAACATACGGGGCAAGCTTATGCGAAACAAGGATTAGTAACTCAATTTCACTAATAGTGAGAGTATTAGTGAAGTTGTGTTACTAAAGTGTTTAGTTATTCTTAATAGTTTACTTCACTGTCAGCAGCTTCAGGTTTTTGCATATCAAATCCTGTGTGTTTAATTAAAAATGTTATTACCTCTTGTTTTACCCCTTGGGCTATATTTTGATATTATGATACAAATGACATTTTATAACATTATGGATGTTTACAATAATACAAGAATCGTCAAGTTTTACACTGGCAGAGTGTTCATAAATTTATAGTTCGTAGTAGATATTTTATTATGGTCGGTATTGTGCTTGACCTATCCAACCAAGTTTCAAATATTTCATAAATGCAAAGTGAAACATAGGATGTAAGCATGAAACAAATCTTTTAGATTTAATGTCATCGAAATGCTCCTAAAAATGAAAACCAACTACGTAACGTGGTTTACACCAGATACGGTAGAGACTATAAGGGCCACAAAGTTAAACATGATTCCTAATTAAAGATAAAGATAGCCGTAGTTTCCCTTTGAAGGGCAAGGGCCTCTCCTA
Organism: Mantis religiosa; assembly: GCA_030765055.1. Taxonomy (NCBI): domain Eukaryota; kingdom Metazoa; phylum Arthropoda; class Insecta; order Mantodea; family Mantidae; genus Mantis; species Mantis religiosa. Next base: position 88,403,998 of record CM060951.1, read on the forward strand.
CCTGGCGGTAAGGTGAGCTCAACACAACTTATATGGTGAGCTAATCCCTGGAAATCCCTAATTATCGGATTGTAATTCTTGTGTCTTTGGCTCACAAGTGAACCAGTAGCAAAAATAAATTAGTAACTAAAATACCGACAATAAAGACTAGAAGAAAGGGGAGAAAAACAATGGGAGTCGTTTCGAACCTCGCCCGTGCATCACCATACTCTAGCAGCTAACCATCTCAACCAATTGAGATGTCGCTCTTTGGGAAAGCATTCGTTTATCACCTTGCTAGTATTATATGGGTGAAAAGACGTCGTTTATTTAAGCTTTTCGCAGCTTCTTGGTTCTCATTCAAGGTTGTAAATATGTGCATATAGTACCGAATAGAAGAACAACTGCAATCATGGCTTTTGTGCTAAAAGGGTTAATGTTTTCACATTAAACTATAAACTGCGGGTTGCATAGATAAGAATACATAGTGGCAGCTGACTCACCTGGTATAATTCACGTCCTCCAGCGTTAAGTCGTATCGGGCAATGAAATGGGTGAAATTATATTCAAATGAGCCCAGTGTCCAGCGAGCTTAGAGTTACCTGACATTCGACTTTCAGGACAATTAAAACTCTAGAAAGAACCTTATCCAGATAACTCACCTCCACTCCACGAGTTCAAACTCGGGACCTCTTTAGCAAACAAAATAATTTGGCAACAAGAATTTTTTCTTCTTCTGAGACAATCACATAACCAAGAAGAGGTTCTAGCAGTAGAGGAGGTTTCTGAAGTTGCCGGAAGTTAAAATTCAGGCATTTTTTTTAACGATACATACTAGGAGCAAGAAGGGGTTTGTGAATACAAAAGGTTCTGTAAGGCAGAAAGCACCAGTGGGAATTACTATGGCCAATTAAAAAAATGGTTGTACGAAATGTTTTTTTAAATATATATCTATTTATATAGATATATATTTTTCTTTTCCCTATTTAACCGTTTTTTTATTGTTTCCGTTTATTTTCCTATCTCTTTTCTGTATTTTCATACCTATACACTATACACATAAACACCCATGCCCAAGGCGGGACTCGAACCCGCGACCCTCTACGCGGTGGAACGCTAGAGTGTTTACTCCATCTTCTTTAGTTTTAATTTTAGACATTGAGCAGTATCTAAAAAGTGCCCAACCAAATATTCTACCAAGAGAGAGACAGTAAATTTTGCAGAAACGTGGTGTTAATTGTAGCGAAGAAATGAGAAAAGGGGAGTTATTCCGCTTCTGGAAGTCTATCACCCAAGAAAAAAGATAGAAAGTAAGAAAGTGGTGGAGAAGCTGAATATTGGAGGGGGGAGATGAAACTACGGAATCGGTCGGGTGTTATAGATTACATCATTGTGAATATGGCAACAAATGATGATAGGATAGTGACAACGATAAACATATTTTCAGTGACAATGATGAGAAAGATCTTAGCACAGCCGCTGTGTTGTGCAAGTGAATAACAATGGCTATCAAGATCGTGTCTTTTTATTTTTTGCCAATATTAGGCGTTTTGATTATGTTAAATTAAATGTACAGTATAGTAAAAAGGTCAACCTTAAATGGTGTCATACTGCATGATTAGACGGATAGCGCCAATTAATGTGGTTTTGATATTTATTTGCACTGTTCAATTTTATACACTCATTGAAAGCACTGAAACTCTGTCTGTCTGGTCGTTAGCACTCTCTAATGCCATTCTTTCTCAACGTAAACTTGATCGCATTCCTCCTAACCACTCAGAGATTGGTCCCATGCAGTACACCACTGTGTAGAGATTTAGAGTGCTGTACTTCAGATAAGGAGCGTACCGCTAATGGAGTGACCATATTCATACATATGGCCCAAGTCCATATTAACTGGTGGGAAATTACCTAGTAATTGACGATCTTTCTGCGACGCAATCGTTCAGTACGCTTTCGTTATATTTACTGGCTTTCTGTCAGCAACGGTAAGACCATGTTCGCGAGCTACAAAACAGGGTAAAGTTGTGAATATAAATTTAACATTTGGAATAATTAAATCCTTAAAGAAGTGTTTAACGTTGCCGAACACTTCGGCAATTGAAAGACTTGCGTACAAAGATCAGTATATATGCACATAAAAACGCGCATACATTTTTTGTCGATGACGCCATGCCTCGAACAGTAATTCATTCATATTACCTTACTTGTATCAGCTGATACAAGACAAGGGTCAATCAAAAGGTAATTTCTCAAGGACCGGATTAGGCGATAACCCACTTTTTTTGTAGTTTACGTTCTCTAACTTTTTTGTCGTATCGGACGATGAATGGAATGGGTGAAAAAATGCTCAAATGGGCCCAGGGTCCATGGAGCTTAGAGTTACCCGACATTCATCTTTTAGGATAAGGGAAAACCCCGGAAAGAACCTTATCCAGGTAACTCACCTTTACCGAAATCCGAACTCGGGACCTGTTGAACGTGAGGCAGACATGCTACCATCTACGCTACCGAGGCGGGCTTACCCACCTTTACTGGGAGCAAGAGAACGGCATTCGGATTGGTAGGTCTTGCACTTTCGTGAATTATATTGCATTATTATTATTATTATTATTATTATTATTATTATTATTATTATTATTATTATTATTATTATTATTATTATTATTATTATTATTATTATTATTATTATTATTATTATTATTATTATTATTATTATTATTAGTAGTAGTAGTAGTAGTAGTAGTAGTAGTAGTAGTAGTAGTAGTAGTAGTAGTAGTAGTAGTAGTAGTAGTAGTAGTAGTAGTAGATATGTGTGTAATCGTATTGGCACAACCTATTTTATTAATTATTTCAACATTTTAAACTGCCGTTTCTGTCAAGTATAGATTACAAAATATTGTATTTCTGAATATTTTAAAACTCAATTTAAAATTTCGTTTGTCCAATTTGAATATTTGAGGATATTTCTGGTACCTTATTTCAGACTTGGCAGACCTTTAGGTTAACATAGTATGGTAACGTTGAGTTATTGGAGGGAAGGGGTTAATATCGAATTTCCTTCTAATTTCGCTGAACTTTACTATCAAGAGGATTTTTTGGTATTACCTGGTGATTACGGAAATTGAAGAGAATGCAGAAAGGGATGCATGACGCTAAGTACAATATGTTTTAGAAAAAAATGAAATGTGTAGTGTTTAACGCCCGCTTTTACTACATGCGGCACCGCAGGCGGTGACACTGATGATACATGAGATGAAGATGGAGCACCGGTGGAATGAGATGGCGGGGGAAACCGGAGGTCCCGGAGAAAACCCGCCCAACGCCGTGTTGTCCACCACAAATCTCACTTTGCGGTCGCCTGGGATCGAACCCGGGCCGCCTTGGTGAGAGCCAAGCGGTCTAACCACTGAGCCACGGCGTGGCCATATGTTTTAGAAGGAAGACTGGGAATGGAGGTGAGAATATATAAGATATGTGATGCTTTCCATTTTGGGAGGAGGACATGTTAGCTAAGTTTACGAATACATAAGTCGTTTTTGTGCCAATAAATCAGGCGAAGAAACTAAAATGCATTGATGTCTGTATTAACATAGACTTAAACAGAGACTTAACCTACGAGCACTATTAACCTAACAGAATGCAGAAGATACGCTTATAGATAAGGGAAATTGGCATATATGCGAAATTTTAAACTATGGATATGTAAACGGCAAGTTGACAGTAGAAGTCAGTATCGAGGATAACTTACGTGCAATGACCCAAGAAATAGTCAACTTGACGAATGCAGAAGCCGAGGGTATTTCACTGATACAAGGGTGATGGGTCACAGCCGCGGTATCATCAAATTCAAATGGGAGTGGCATTAGCATAGTGAAACTGAAGATAGTGACCTGGAGTCAGAGCAAGAAAAGAAAGGAAGGTAATACTGACCGACGACATAGGGGAAAAAGAAGGGATGAGTGTTACGTGGGTATATTTTGGTGCAATTTCTAAGGCACTTCGTGAGTAATGTGGAAGCGAAGAATTGATAGGTACATGAAAAGTTCGAATGTGTAGATAATTAAATCGGAGAAATACACGTTTTGGGTGGGGAAGAGAAGAAGTGAGAAAATATGGTTAGAAGGTATGGATCGTGTGACAAGCCAAAGCAAGTGGGGAAAGAAGTAGTGAAAGTAGAAAGGGAAAGGGTGAAAATTAGTGGCGAAGTATGCCTTGATTGAGAAGGAAAATGGAACAGAAAACAATAAGTGGTAAGGTGTTGAAAATGAGAATTAAATAGAAATTAATACAAGAGTGGCTTAGAATAACGGTACATCAGGTAATAAACTTTAGCCAGAGGAAGATCAGAACTTTAGTAATTGGAGAAAAAAATGATTAAAGATAGTCAAAGCGACAAAACAAACATGGAAGGTAAGTTATAATGAAATAACGAAACAGGGGTACAAATGTCTAGAAAAGTTATAATGAAAAATGAATAAGAGGTAAGTGGAGAAGATAAGATGAAAAATAAGGAAAGTGAATATAGAGGGGATACAAATCCAAGGAAAATTCAAATATATAATTGTAACCAATTGTGGTCAATAATGTGTGTGTGTGTGTGTGTATGTGTGTGTGTGTGTGTGTGTGTGTGTGTGTGTGTGTGTGTGTGTGTGTGTGTGTGTATTCACACTAAATGCTTATATGGAATTTGACATACAACGTGGACATCTCTGCTACGATAAAGCGAGAAAATATAATTGCAAACATTAGAAATCTGTATATGGGAAAAAAATCTGAAATTAAAATAAAAAAACAACAATTAAGCTGTTCAGAAAGAACTAGCGAAGGAGAAGTATGTAAATGATAATAATGAGAAATAATAGCTTGATGTAAAATAAACAGAAACGAATTGTGTCTGGGGAAAAAGGCCCAAAACAGAAGTTACAAGAGGAGAAGACGATATTAAAATAAATGAGCCGCTGAGAACCATAAGGACCTCAAGCACAGAAACATAATTTTGAGAAAAATAGATGTTTATTAAAATCAAAGTTTCCGTTACGAAGTACTACTTACAAAGGCGATGTAAAGAGTAAATTATATTGGCAACACTAGATAAAAATTGAACAGTGCAGAGAAAACAAAATGATACTTTGTGCTTTGGGCCTTTATGTAACTGGTTAGCAGGAAAAACTGGCGAGGCAGCTTCTAAATCAAAGAGGGCCTAAAGCACAGCTACAGGTGGTTGACCACAAGGTTAACAAATATTAGGAGCATGCATGCGCGCTAAGATCTCAAAATCGACGATGTTGTGCTTTAGCCCTTATAGTTCTAAGCGCCTCAAATGATTCGAACGCGGAGACGAAAAGGAAAAGTGGAAACAAAAATGAAAGAGACTTGTGCATTGGACATGACTGAAGAGAAAACCATAACTCACTGAGAATTCTAGTCTCTCAAAAATTGATCCTTTAATTTCATAAACTGGTATAAAATGTCTCTAAAATGTGCCATAGCGAAAGACATACATCCTGACTCGTAATCCAATTCCCGAATTCGAATCCCAGTTAGTGCGAATTCTCCCGTTTTTAGCCTGCTCTAGAAAGACACTAGCTAGGTAGCTTTCACTTTTATGGATCTCGTACTCATTTGAACATTAACTAATCATTCACATCATTTTCTGTGCATTGTTTGTCATCAACCGCAATGAAACAGGGGGAGCAGCTTTTGATTCAGGGCAACGGAAGGTGAAATTCTCACAAGGGTTGAGTCCTTTAAAAAGGAATGAGGCAACTTGTGAAGTACAATGTAAAAAGCTGAATGTATTTAGTCACTCTTTATGGACTTTCTGAAAGGGGCGAGGCTATAAACTTTAGGTTCATATTATCAGTAATTAGGAGTGGTGGTTTGGTTTAAAAGAATGGTGTAATGAAACAAAAATAAAAGCTGTCTCTAGCAGACTGCCAAATTTTACCTCTTAGGTTAACCCAAATCTTGTTACAAAAGCTAAAAATCTGATGTGTGCATTTATGTGACTTTCTTTACTCAGACACTCTTGTAAAAATTTATAAAAGTACTTATTCCTGTGTCTACTTCATATTAATCGAAATAGGTTTTGTGGAAATATTCTTTATGCACTATTCCTTATCAGAGGAGACAAATTAAAACCTTAAATATTGTTTAGTATCCTTTTATTGAACAAAACTGGAACACACGTGTATCATTTTTCAACACAGTCTCCTTGTCGTTTAAAACAGTTCTTCTAGCGCGTAGGAAGTGCATGTATTCCTCTGAAAAGAATCTTTTTGTCGTGTGCGCAGCCACTCGTGTACCACTGAAGCACCTCTTTATCGCAAGGAAATTACTTTCATTCTATCGCTCTTTTTACTGGTCCAAACGTGTAGCAATCACTCGGTGTGAGGCTTGGTAAGTATGGCGTCTGCCTTGCAGGCCCTTGTGAAACTTAAGAGCTTTAAAACTGATAGATGTGCTTAGGCATGTCATGTTCAGATCTGCAGCTAATTCATTCATCTCACATGTCGATTTTCTATTACAATGGCTTCAGCTGCTGCAGTACACTCTCATTGTCACAAAGCAGTTTGCCTGACCCTGGCGCTGAGCGTCTGTCACAGGATTCACGTCATTTGTCAACTTTCTACTCTACTCATGCACTTGCTGCAATGGTTGACATGTATCACTATACGGAACTTCATTCGCCGATGGCTTTCAATAGGAGCTGTACTTCCAGTGCTCATAAATTGTATGACAGATCCGCTATTCTGCTTTGGTGCATGTCGCAAGTGAGACAGCGCGTTCGCTGGTCTGCAGTATTCTGCCACTTGGGGCATCTTTTTCATCATTAGTAACAGTACTGCCCACCTAAGAACGGTGTTGCGCAATTGCACTTTTACGGCTTTCATTTGACTGTGCCTCGTAGATACAATGGAAATAAAGACTACAGCAGGCTTAGGTGATATTTAAATGTTTTAAAAGCTGGTCGCTATATGATGACCTTGAAATTTGCTTCACTTTGCTTGGCCAAAGATAAAAGGACAAATAACGTATTCTTATTTTATAAAAGTATATGTAAGAGATGTGACAAAACAAAATAACAGAAATTTTAAACAATTTTTACTTATTCATTAACATCAACTTTCTCCACTTCAAAGTTACCTCCCTCGGGTATACAACATATGTGTTAGCGCTTTTTCCAACCTTGGAAGCGTTTCTAGAACTGAATGCCCGCCTCGGTAGCGTAGATGGTAGCGTGTCTGCCTCACGTTCAAGAGGTCCCGAGTTTGAATCTCGGGTAGGGCGAGTTAACTAGATTAGATTTCTTCCCGGGTTTTCCCTTATCCTGGAAGTCGAATGTGGGGTATGCAAATTTAGAGAAGCGTTTTGAAGGCTCAAACCAACTATTTAAGAACCAGATTAGTGCGCTAACCATAATATTATGCCCGCCTCGGTAGCGTAGATGGTATAGTATAGCAACGCAAAGAAAATCCCTGTGAGGAATGTGCTGTGGGACAAGGATAGCGAATGTGTGTGGCAGAGAACGCCTGCTATACAAGGAGAATACCGTTAAAAAACATGCGCCATAATCACTCTGTACATTAGAACCGAGAAGATTCATTCACAAAAGTAGAAGCCGTCAGAATGTTTTTGAATGGTCTGTAACTGAACTGACATGGGGTATCATAAACCTGTCCAGGGAGGGTGTGGAGACCTTCGCCCATCCCCCTGCGTCTCGTCCCTCGGAGACTTTCTCTTCTGTGGAGGAGTATAGCATGTCTGCCTCGCGTTCAAGAAGTCCCGAGTTCGAATCTCGGTAAGGGTGAGTTACCTGGATAAGGTCTTTTCCGGGGTTTTCCCTTATCCTTCAAGACGAATGTCGGGTAACTAAGCTCCATGGACCCTGGACTCATTTGAGCATCATTTCACCCAATTCATTCACCGTCCGATATGACTGAACGTTGGAGGATGTAAATTAAAAAAAAAAAGGAACAACATAATATTACACAATCATGTATCATAAGCAACGAAAGAACAGTAACATATATCAAAGCACACATATTTTAAATATGGTAAGATTCAAACAAAAATTTGGAAGCTGGGAGTAGTATGTTTGCCTTTCAATATACACTGCTCTGAGTTCAAATCTTAGTGGGGGTCAGCTTTGCCTTGTAAGACAAATGACGAGTAACTTTTAGCTCACTGGTCCTTGGGTTTGTTTGAGCATCATTTCACTAATGTCCTATGACAACGTTAGAGGACGTAAATTAAAAAAAAACCGAATTTTTGTTATATCTTCAGCCTCTTCAGGGATTCTGCTTTATCTGATTAATGGTGGCAAAACAACGCCCTTTAATGCTTGTGTTCAGTCTCAGGAATAGAAAAAAAAAACTCAAGGAAACATGCCCAGCGAATATAATGGCTGAGGCAATAAAAGTTTTTTTTTTTATTAAAAAATACCATGAACAAGTATTGAGGTGTGATGCAGTTTCCAAGAGTGGTTTTACATAATCGCAGTCAAAGCATTCTGGTGGTGATTTGGCGATTTTCCTGAATCATTTTCTTTACTTCCTCCACACTCGCCAGTAATAGATGTGCGAGGGGGTCTTTGAAACGTTTGTTACCACTCGTAAATGCTGGTCTTACCTATAGTAGTTTCGTCAAAAGCAAAGTCAACATTTCAAGTGTGCTGCTTCACTTTATTCCATTTTAGGAACAAAATTCATTGAAAATTAAGTAAAAATTGCTCAGCATACCAAAACAGGTATAACTTTTTTTGTGGCTCTTAGCAATGAACCAAATTATCAGACCAGCTGCAAATACAAATACATATCAGAATGTGTATCAACAAGATAGAAATGTTTTGAAAATCGGATATATAAATCTCGCAAAATTCCTATTGCAAATATTTTGGAAAATTAAAACGAATAACAAGAAAAGTTTCGGAAATGGCTTACTCCACAGGATATAATATTTGGTATAAATTGTGCGTTTTAAAGAGTTACAGGTTTTTTATGGAGTAGGAATTTGTCTATCGCTCATGGCTAATCAGTTATGCATAGCAATTTAGAGTGAAAAGAACTTCTGGAGACATCCTAGAAAATTCAAGATGTACGTTTTATTTGTTAAGAAAGCATCTTAAACATGAAATAACATTTTAATAAAAATCCTATAACCATTTTTGAGAGAACAGTGTTCTGTATACGTTCCATGTAAAGCGTACATAGTGTAGCATTTTTGGAAAACGCTGAGCAGAAATATCATAACCATTTTTTTTTATTTAAGCTGCTGCTGCTCTCTCTGAAACATACAAACTTACAATTAAATATTTCAAATGCTAGAAGAAAAGTATATAATTTATTTTAAATGCACAAGATACACAGAATCACACATTTTTCTAGGATTAGGATTACTACGTAGGGAATTTGGCATCGAAACCTGTGGTTTATTGTACGTAAGCTCCAAGCGGGGCATCTCCGGGAAAAGGGATGAGTCTAGAGGAGACAAAGGGCCGCCGACCCAAGGCGCCGAGACACCCGCCGACACGTCTACCCTGAAAGAGACAACCGGATGAGAGGTGATGTGAAATGATAATGGAGATGAAATGGAGGGACGGTAATTCATGGGATGTAATTTATTATGCTACCCAGCATTCGACTGGCGACCTGGGAAAACCCCATGGGTCAGGTAGGTTGGCCATGGGAATCGAACCCAGGCCTCTCGAATGCGGGTCACAGACATTCCTGAGCCATCCCGTTCGGTACATTTTTCTAAATACGCCCCCCCCTCAAAGAAACTTCAAAACGTATACTTCCACTGCAATCTCGATATCGAATTGTTGGGTGGAAATAAAATCCTCTACCTATAATATAAGTGGTAGAGAAAGTGAAAAGAAAGAAACAAATGTGATTAAAAGTCACACGCGGCCATCATTATGCTCTACAACACAAACCACTCCACGAAGTTTTAGTTTTATTTCCGGAACTACATGCATGGCAAATAGAGAAAGTATTGTATTCTATCAAAAAATTCTATAGAGAGATTTCACTTGAAATACATATTTTGAGGTTCTTAAAGCTAAAGCAGAAACCTGCGTGTGTGCGCGCGGGAACCTGTAAATAGCAGAGGTCAAAATTGGTACTGAAGTTTATTGCATTGTAGAAGAGATACGAAAATATACGCTTGTGAATGGAAAAGTAATGAGTATAACACGTTAGATTTGTCTGTTTCCAGCTAGTTTTGATAAATATTCACCAACAATTATTTAGTATATTTGTTATGCAAATCCAGAGAAGCGTTTTGAAGGCTCAAACCAACTATTTAAGAACCAGATTAGTGCGCTAACCATAATATTACACAATCATGTACTCATAAGCAACGAAAGAACAGTAATATATATATCAAAGCACACTATTTTAAATATGGTAAGATTCAAACAAACAACAACAATTTGGAAGCTGGTAGTAGTATGTTTGCCTTTCAATATACACTGCCCCGAGTTCAAATTTAGTGGGGAAACTTTAAGGCAAATGACGAGTAACATTTAGCTCAGTGGTCCTTGGGTTTGTTTGAGCATCATTTCGCCCATTTCATAAATTGTGTCTGCAGACCTGACTTATTAAAAGGACTGTTAAAACAGATTGTAAATTGTTATAAACGATATATTTCACCAAACCCTACATTGTTTTTTCAGCTGTCTCTATGAGATGTAGTGCAACAGATAGAATTACATTTATTGCACAGGCTGTTAAGAGAACACTGAAGATGCACATTTTATTTGTTATATTAACATTTTACACACGTTTATATTTTAATCACAGTGTTGGTCATTTTTGTGTGAATACTGAGGGACTGGAGAATTTCCTTAAGTCTTTGTCTTGGTTCCGTAAGAGATATTTTGTTTTTGAGTTATCTACTACATTCTCGCTCCCCTCTTCTTCCTCTACCTTTCTTTTACCTCACCTATAAACAAAGAAATTAAAAACCCTCATTTGCGATGAGATCTTAGTATAGACTTTTGACGTGCTAATTTAAATTCTTGATTAATATACAAAGTTTTAGAAAATATTGTAACACAGTAGCTATGGTACAAGCTTATCGAGCGTTTGTTGTCCATCAACGAGATATTCGAAGAGATAAACAGACCTGGTAGCGCTCTCGTCTAGTGTAAACAGCAGAAGCGTTATTGAGTTATAACCAGAATCATCTGGACGTTTCCCTTCTTCCCGCTTCTCGAACTCTGGAAGATTTCAGCTGTTGTATAAGTGAGTATTGTGGCTAATGAACTAGTTAGAAAGTTTGTGAGTGCCTCTCTGATGCGAAAATTGAGTTTCTAATATACAGTGTGTACTGCTTTCAAGAGAGACTAGAGACGTCTTTCACTGGATTTCTCAGCAAGAAGAGGCTAATTTATGCACGTTTCACTACACCGCTACGTCATGAAGATAAGATGAAGAGGAAAATGTTCTAGATCACACTAGTGAGGTGATAGTGCAACACATCATCCTACAAAATCACAATATATAGTTTCACACATTGCCCCCTTGTATACCAACAAACTTTTATAAGGTCAGCTAATTATACGGAGCGTTTAAAAATGTTTAATGCTTTCTTTAATAAGTGCTAACTAGATGGGAATCTGCAGACTAAATGAAACACTTGGCACAAAGTTACTATGTTTTGACAATGGTTATCAGCAGATATACGCCAATACATAATTAACTGATGTTACACATGTGATTTCAGTGGCACTGGAAAGTGCCGATGAATTATTCAAGTTTGTTTATACCATAACAAATAGCTTGCAGTTCGCTCTTACTTGCTGCATGAATTATATGTATGCACCTGTTAATAAATGAAAAATCATTAAATATCCGGATAAGATTTAAATAATAAAAATCAGCTTTAAAATATGGTCTGCTGTAAAATACAAAGCTAAAACGCACATATTTCGAGGGATGTTCGAAACCAGGGCAGAATACTGCATATAGACCAGAGTGAAACTTTGTGCTTCTACGCGGCCCATCTAAGAGCAATCTGAAAGACAGCATGGACGGAGTCCCTAACGAATCCGTATTGAACACAGCCAACATCGTTCATGCCTGTTAGCCCCTTTTACTTATTTGTGAATAAGTATTAGAATTTCAAACCAACAGTAAGAAGTATCTAAAAATGTTTATAACATGAACTGTATCCTTTGATAAGATCTACACATTTTGTGAACTGGCACGGAGGTCCGAACATGGTCTATTATACCTATGCCTTCAAGTGGGGCATCCGAGGAGGAAGGAGTCACGATAGTGTAGAAGGCAGGTTCCCTATATTTCACTTAGTTGGAAACTTCCCCCGCAGGCTAGGACAGCGGACATTCCTCCTTACTGTGGTTCGGAAACTGTTCCACACGAGACTTGATTTCGGAGACCGGCAACTGTCCTACCCGCAGAGGAAGTGGTTCACTCAGAACATATTATCCGAGATGATATGAAATGATAATGGAGATGAAATGGAGGGACAGGAACGGGAGTGTAATAACCTACCCAGCATTCGCCTGGCAACCCGGAAAATCTCCCGAAAAACCTATGGGTCGGCAGGTCATCCACGTGAATAGAACCCGGGCCTGCCGAATGCGGGCGACAGACGAAACCACCTGGGACATCCCGCTCGGTACACATTTTCTGAAGTAAGTTTTTGTCTCTCTCTTATAGTTTTATCAGTTATGTGTAAGTCATTCAAAATGAAGAGGACTTCAGACGTTATTTCCGGTAGATATGTGTAGATTAAATTTTTTATGAAAATATCTTTAGCATATTATGAAAGGTTAGTGCCATGTTTGAAGAAATAGAATTTTTTGAAAAATTTTCCATGTAAGGCTAATCTGCTGTGGAGATTTCTGGAATATTTTTTTTTGTCGCATACTTGCATCATTAGAAGACGTTTAAGTTCAATACCTAGTTTGGTTAACTAACTTTTCGTTTTTGCATTCACAGAGATAGACATTATTTTTAAATTCGTTTTTAGGTTTCAGGGAGTCCCAAAACTTGTATTTTCAGTGGGATCTCGGTATATTGACTTTTTGGGTGGAACACAACACCCTCTTTTTCGACAAGCTATGTAGATACAACATGATGCTGTGACACGCTACACAGCAACATATAGTGCTAGGGAACCTGCAGGTTGACAATCTTAAAGTGGGACCAGATTTTAATACAGAAATCAAGTAAAGAAGTTAGTCTAGTTAATTAATTTCAATGTGTGAGAAATGACATTTAAAATAAAAATATAGGTATAATGATGAAGCACTCATCTGGTAAAGTAATGTTTTTGCTTTTAATCTCTCACTACAGCCGTGGAAACCCAGAAATAGGTGTATCTAAGGTAACGCGCCTAGTTACAGACTTCAGTTTAATGTTCCATTTTTTACAAGTAAAGGAATAAAATCATAATTGCTCAGTTTTGTAGCCCAGTACAGAAACAGCCTATACAGCAACCTATATACAGAAACAATTTATATTAAAAGTTGTGTATGTGAAGGTAATGCCATAAAAACATTTGAAAACAAGGAGTGTGCATTTTTATTGCTTCGTAATTTATCTAAAGCATTTGACTTGTTTTTTTTTCTTTTCGTTTCACCCATTTTGGGGTACGTTGAATCAATCATTTCCCTATGTGTTGTTTGTATTTCTTCATTCTATCTGATCGTTTTTCCCTTTCTTCTGCCGAGATAATGGATTTGGATTTTAATGTAGATTTAACTTTGAAACTTAAATTTTCGTTTTAGTTATTTTTTCGCTGTCCCATCAAGTAATGAATTTTTTGTGATTGTTAATTCTGCTAAGTCTTTTTCAGTTTCTTTAAAGCAATTAGGTCTTGTTTTACGGTTACGAAAGACTGTGTATTATGAGTATCTAATACTTAAAAGTCAGTGTTAGGTTACGAGAGGTGACTTAGTTATTTGGCTTAGAAAGAAAACTTCTAATGAGTGTGAAACTTGTGACCCGATTCTCCATTCGCAGCAAATAGGATGCACGTTGACTGTTTCGAAGATCCAGGTCGAGAAGCCAGATGTAACAGGGCTACTTCGCTGTAATTTGAATTGTTTCTCCAGCTTAATCAGCCACACGTTCGGGCGCAATATGTAGCGGTATTTCTACCCTGCAAGCAGAATTCATTCCCATGTCGTCAGTTTATGTGATCAGTTTCTTCAAGTCACTAATTGTATCGTCTGAATTAAATTTGATTAAATATATAATTTGATTGTATAATCTGGATTACATTTTACTCGAACTTCCTTTCTTAATCAATCACTGTAGGTTACCTCCAACACATCGATAAATCCTTATTTTCAAGTTAATATATAATTTCTGTTAATTACTTAAAATTCCTCACTTCTGCACGTCCACTCATCACTATCAAAAATACCGAATAACCCTTTCTGAAGATTATTGATTTTCCGTTACAAAACTTTTATATTCACCGCGACATTTTTCCATCGTCATGAAACAAGATTACAGAACATATATCTATGAAGATACTCCTCTATTAATTTTATGATTGTCCGATTTACTGCTACGTCAACACATTACGTAATACAATTATTACTACAAAATTACACATATTTTATATTGCCATTACATGACCCACTAATAGTCAGATCATAAAACAAGAAATTCCAACTGCATATTAATATAAAACGTTCTAACTAAAACATATCGTTACAAACTTCAGCAACATTGTGTTATAGAGATTGGTAATTTACAATTGTTCGTTTCTGATTATGATAAACACGTATAATGCTTGCTGATTCAGATGCGCTACATGCTAACTTCTGTAGCTAGCCCTTGTGAAACAAATCAGCTATCTGTAATGAAAGCTAATGATCTTTCTTTATTAATCATGATTCATAACCAAATGTTTCTTCCTTAATGCGAACAAGCCTAATAAGGTAATAAGCATATCGTTGAACAATAATTTCACATATTACTGCTATTAGGATACGAATAAGACAAATTGATCTGAAAATCTATATCGACAGTATTACTGAACACTCTTTAGACCTTATATATATATATTTTTAACAAATTTATATCGACTGTCCTCGTCGGTATATCACTTGTCTCAATGGGAGCCATTCTGGGATGCCTTTCCTTCTGTTATATAGAAAAGTTTCGGTTACCAAGGTTTTACGCCTAGATTCTGGTGCGTTGAGTATGCTTTAGTGAATATCTGCTGTTTTATATCCAATTCTACCATTTAACCAAATTTCAGAACTACCGCTCTGAATATACCTACCTTAATTCATGTACAAGTGCTGTTCAATAACGAATGATCACAATTTTTTTTGACAGCGTAACCTTACTCATCCTCATAATTTTAATGGTCCTTCTCAAAATAGTCTGCCCTGAATGCGAGCACTTGTCCCAGTGTTTCTGCCAGTCTTCAAAGACATGCTGGAAACCATTTTTGAGAAATCCTTCAAAATCGCCTCCGCAGCCTTCACCAATGCTACTGATGATGGATAATGCCTCCCACGAAGGCGTTTCTTCAAGTTAGGGAATAGAAAAAAGTCACATGGGGCTAAATCCGGACTATAGCAAGTGTGAGGGATGCACTTCACGTTGCTTTTTGCAAGATATTCAACAACAACATTGGCAATATGCGGCCGCGCATTATCGTAGTGCAGCATCCAGCCTGCTTCACAGAAATGTGGTCTTTTGCGCCTGATATGGATTTGCAATGTTTTCAGGACATCCGTCCAGTTACTGATGTGTGTGCAGGTACAACATGTTGATAAACCATTCCATGAATATCAAAGAATGAGCTGACCATAACTTTCCCAGCAGAAGCAACCACTTTTGCATTTTGGGGGATTGGTGATGAAGGAGATTTCCACACTGAGCTCTGCTGTTTGCTCGCAGGATCAAAATGATGTAGCCATGTTCCATCAGCAGTGATAACGTTTGAAAGAAGGTCCAGGTCTTCCTCTAACATCAACTTTAACTGCAAGGTACCTCCTATCCTAGCGGTAGGCGATACTGAACATGTCTGAATTTACCTGGTTCTTACAGGCGGGAACCAGGAGTACCAATAATGAAACTACTACGTCGTGTTTGTTTCACATTAAGTCAACAAAATATAATAATATTGAATTTTAGTGCGAAAAATTATGACCGTAAAAAATTATGATCATTCTTTATTGAACAGCCCTCGTAAGATGTTGAATCATATGCATATGTGTGCCACTAGAGTCAACACGACTGAGGTACCAGTAAAGCCGCAAAGATTAAAAAGTTTGGAGTAAACACATCTCGATCACTACAAATACAAATAAATGTGAGTTGCGTAGTATGATAGAGGGTCATTAAAAAGGAGTAGATTTCAATATTTTTATTAAAAAGTTTAAAAGACAAAAACACATTGTATATGCCACTTGGTTAGAGGAAAATTTAAGTTTGTATTCTTTGGTCGTGTTGAATGCACGTAATTA
Source organism: Mantis religiosa (assembly GCA_030765055.1). Classification (NCBI taxonomy): domain Eukaryota; kingdom Metazoa; phylum Arthropoda; class Insecta; order Mantodea; family Mantidae; genus Mantis; species Mantis religiosa. The sequence continues at coordinate 88,420,448 of CM060951.1, forward strand.
GGATTAAGATTAGGATTACTACGGAGGGGATTCGGCACTGCGACCAGTCTTAATCTATTGTACCTAAGTCCCCAAGCGAGGCATCCCGGGTGGGAAGGATGAGGCGAGAGAAGACAGAGGGCGGCTGTCCCAAAGAGCCACGTCAATGCAGAGGGCAGGGTCCCTGTATTTTACAGCACAACCAACGTCCCACCGTCTGTGGTCCGAAACGGGCCACCAGGTCAGCCTGCAGACCGCAAACTTTCTTATCGGAGTAAGTACCAGGAGCATATCTTTCTGTCATGCAGCGCCGAGACTCCAGCCGACACTTATCCCTGAAAGAGACCACAGATGAGAGATGATGTGCTGATAATGGAGGGACGGGAAATTCGGAGAATGTAATTAACCTACCCAGATACCCTGCCGACCCGGGAAAACCGGCCACGGGAATCGAATCCGAACCTTTCGAATGCGGGCCACAGAAGAAACGCCTGAGCCATTCCACTCGGTACAAGGATATATCAATGAAATATTTATATAAACGCGAGTCTTAATTAACACGAAGAAGATAGAGGAAAATTCATTTTTAATGATAGTTTCTACAAGAGTGAATAAAGAAAGTCATGTGAGTGCACACAATTTTTTGTCGTGTTGTGTTATTGTAAAGAGTGAGCATTGCTCTTAGTGTGATGGAATTTTTTATTTTCTAATATTTGCTATAAAATACTTTTGCTTACCCTATTGAATGCGTGATAGTCGATGAAAGCTAAGTAAGTATATTAGTACATTTGTGCCCGCCTCGGTAGCGTGGTGGTAGAGTGTCTGCCTCACGTTCTCAGGGTGTTACCTGGATAAGGTTTTTCCGGGGTTTTCCTTATCCTGAAAGACGAATGTCGAGCAACTCTAAGCTCTATGGACCCTGAACTCATTTGAGCATCATTTCACCCATTCCATTCATCGTCCGATATGACTTAACGTTGGAGGACGTAAATTACAAAAAAAAAAAAAAAAAAAAGTACATATGTTTTTCGTTTTTCAGTTAATTTCGCCTTTTTGAATATACAATGGGAGCACAGTCTTCCTTTCCTAAAACGTGTTGTATTTCTAACACTAGCACTTTCATTATGTTGATTTAGATCTAGTATTTATTATGTTTGCATCGAATCTATAGCAAATGTTTAAAATACCAACGCAAAGAAAATATGAATGTGCCATCCTTACACAGTATGATAAGGATAGTGAATGTGTATGGCAGAAAACGCATGCTACACAAGGACTAGAACCGTTAGAAAAACGTGCACCATATTCACTCAGTATACTAAAACTGAAAATATTTATTAACAAAAGAAGAAAGCGTCAGAGTGTTTTTGAATGGGTTGTAAGTGAACTGACCTGAGTGTCATATCGGAACATTGACTAACGCCCCATGGGCCTCATTCCTCAGGGACTTTCTTTGCTGTGGCAAACTGTACTTATATCTATGTTTGTCAAGTCAGTTCTGTTTACCGTTTTCAAAATTAGATATCTCTGGGCTATATTCCATTCCTTGGGATGTGTGCACTGCACCAACATATCATAATAAATATGATTCAAAGCTTAACAGGTCTACATGTTCTTATTTTTACTGCTCTTTTTATTGAATCTTCCAGTTCCTGCATTGTTATTGGTGGAATTTATTTAGTTTTGCTCATATACAGCTACATTTACATTTTTATTAGCCTAAAATACACCAACATAATTTATATGTATAGGTTATATATCAGAGGTAGATACCTCAGGCAGAAGACAGACAGACCACAGAGGCGTGCGGAAGTCCCTAACAGTTCCAGACTCGCAGACATGTCCCACCCACCTATAGAGGGTGACAAACTACCTAAATAGCCCACTGATCTCCAAGGGGAGCTCTTTTCCTTTGAGCAAGTATCCGTGCCATCTGTCCAGCAGTGTCGCATGTCATGAAAACCAGAAACACATCTGAAAATAATAATTAAATGGAATAGAAAAGAAACGATGGAAAGGAAATTGTGGTAGAGGAGAAACTACCTCAGCATTCGCCTGCATATCAGGAAAAACCATAAGTAACTATGACAAGAATCAAACGCAGGACTTCCCGAATGCGACCTTCAGAAGTTGGCGGAGCCATCTCGCTTGGTAAAATAATTGTCAATTGTACTTTTATAATAATTACATTTCTATCTTCTTTGTTTAAATGCTTCATTGTGTTATATGACTGCTTCTGTCTAGTATTTATGTATGTCATTAAGACATAAATTAATATAAATTTACTTAATGCATTTATTAGTCAAAATTACCTGTATTTACATTAATTTCTATACACATGTTACCGTTGTGTATTTTTCTGTGACCAGTGGCTTTTGTCCATTTTTAAATTTACGTCCTCCACCGTTAAATCACACCGGATGATGAATGAAATGAGTGAAATGATGCTTAAATGAGCCCAGGGTCCATAGAGCTTAGAGCTACTTACATTTAACATAACTGGAAACCCCCGCAGAAGCATTATGCAGATAACTCACCCTGATCGAGATTCGAACTCGGGAGCTGTTGAACGTCAAGTAGACACGCTACCATCTACGCTACCAAGGCGAGCTTTGTGTTTATTGATCTTTCTGTTGTCATTTTAATCTCATATTCCTGTTCTCTTCCAGCGTAACCCTTGTCTTTTCCACCTGTTTTTCATTTTGATATAAACTGTAAGGGATTTCTTTTGTTCTGCTCCACTAAGTAGAACATTTCTCTTATCTCTTTCCAGAAACGTTTCACATTATTATTTTCCCTCATTTTTCTCATATCCCCCAAACCACTGCTTTTTGAATTGCTCCCTCTGTTTCTTAGAATTCTTTGTTCGTACGTCTCGTATTTTCAAGATTCTTTTAAGGTGTCACTTTCATTTAACTTCATTATTCTAAAAGGCTTTCTCTATAATCAAACCTCATTCTGTTAATACAGGAATCAGTGTAGATGTGTTGTAGTGTACATTGAGAGAAGCGCAAATATAACATGTGCTTTAGTGAGATAATCTACTTTAATTATCTGAGATATAGCTACTTATTATTAGTTTAGAGTGTATTGGTTTCGTAGATGTCACTTATTTGAGGTGATTTTTCATGTGATGATTTAATTTGTTTTACAGGTAAACGAGCATGATTTGTTTTCATTAACCTCCTCTAACGTTAAGTCATATCAGACAATGAATGAAATGGGTGAACTGATGCTCAAATGAGTCCAGGGTCCAGAGAGCTTAAATTTACCCGACGTTCATCTTTCAGGATTAGAGAAAAGCCCGCAAAAAGCCTTATGCAAATAACTCATCCTGGATCGAGATTCGAAATCGGGACCTCTTGAACGTGAGGCAGACAGGCTACCATCTACGCTGCACGAGCATGACTTTTTTTTTTTTTGTTGTTGTAATTTACGTCCTCCCAACATTTAGTCATATCGGACGATGAATGAAATGGGTGAAATGATGCTCAATGCGTCCGGGATTCTTGGAGCTTAGAATTACCCGATATTCGTCTTTGAGGATAAGAGAAAACCCCGGAAAAACCTTATCCAGGTAACTCACCCTGACCGAGATTCGAACTCGGGACCTCTTGAACGTGAGACAGACAGGCTACCATCTACGCTGAACGAGCATGATGAAGTCTATATTACAATTGCAAAGTTTTCATGATGAGCTGATTTCTTTTTGTTATTTTTATTATCATATCGTCGAGTTGGAAATAATTCTTAATCACATCATATTACGTCCATTTATTTAAATTAGGTTACTCGTCCAGTTTTATTACTTTTGATTTTCAAGTTCAAGTGCACACACATTCACACTCTCATTCAATCTTTCTGACTCCAGGGTGATGATAGATACTAACTTAATAATTCAAGAAAAGTTCCTTTCACCAACTCGAGATTTCTGGATCTAGTCTAGTATACTCGCCACAAGATTCTAACGCCTTTGTTTCACTACAGTCTCAGCAAAACCTGAAAAGCTACGTTACCTTGTTCTCAAATAACGCATTCCTGCTTGATCACCTTATTATTATACGCATGCGTCATGTCCCCTTCAGGCATAGTTCGTTACACTTATACATCTTTGGTGTATACAGTGTGTGTTGACCACTAGAGAAGCTTACTTCTAACACACCTGCAGCAAATTTCGATGTTTTGTTTTTTTTTTTTTGTTTTGGACGTTTGTTTCTCAGGAAAAAGCATGTTTAATACTTAGTAATTATTACATATTTTTTGCACAATTTTATTTCATAAAGGAATACTTATGCTTGAGAACGGCTATCTCGGTAGCGTAGATGGTTACGTGTCTGCCTCACGTTCTAGAGGTCCCGAGTTCGAATCCCGCTCAAGGTGAGTTACTTGCATAAGGCTTCTTACGGGGTTTTCCCTTATCATGCAAGATGAATGTCGGGTAACTTCAAGATCCATAGACCCTGGGCTCATTTGAGCATCATTTAACCCATTTCATTCGTCGTCCGATATGACTTCACGTTGGACATAAATTAAAGAAAAAGTCATTGAGAGCATTTTAAATTTTTACTAGTACGCATTAAATTATTAAGTTACCTAATTTTTCCTAGTTTGTGCTTTTCGTATTCCATGTTTACGGCAAAACAACAGTATATTGATCCAAATTAAACTAAAAAAAAAAAAAAAAAAAAAAACGTCGACACGTGTTTGTTAAATTCGCGAGTGAAACACGAAATGTCGTATAAATATGAGCATTTTTATTCAGATCAGGACTATTTTCTAAACGTCAGTTTGCACGAGATTCGTTTACCTCAACTATTAAAATGGAGAAACTATGTGACGCATTGATATGATTTTCTCTGTTAATATTTTTTTAATAAGTGAGAGTAAAGCCTGGATTACTCGTATACGGGCTCTTCGACTTATGCAAGAATCTTTGTACACAAAAAGGTGGGTTGGCCTGTTTGAGAACTAAGCTGTCTATGAGTCGCTGAAAGAGGGACCTCTGACAGCAATAGACTCGCATACCAGTAGAATACCTTTTCATTGTTATCGGCCTGCCTGTTGCGTGAAAATTGAAAACAAGCTAAGTATTCTGGTTTCCTAACCAGCGTGTGTCAACGAAGCAAGTGAAAAGTAAGTTTGATCTAAAACAGATAATGTGCTGACATTAGAACAACATGAAAGGGTAGAGCTAGACTGCAAAATTCAATGCCATAGCAGGAATTTGAACCACGGATGTTCTGATTTCCGTCCAGTCGCTCTAACCATTTGAGCTACTATGGCCAACGTGCCAACATGACATTAATTTCTACAACTGACTCCTGTTTCCCCCGGTGAACCATTAAGAGTTCTCATAAACACACGAGACAACTACCTTAATGGCGACTCGATCCCACCCATGTGGTGGGGATTTTAGGTCCCGGGTATAGGACCGGTGCCCACTCAGCATCGTGAGGAAAGTGAGGTAAGCGGCCCTGGTCACGGAAACCAACATTCGGGCTGGGGGATACCGAGATGCTGACCACATCTCCTCCCCGTATCGGTTAAATGATCGTCCACCTCTGCCGTGTGTAAGTGGGCGTGAGGCCGGCAGTCGGGTTGGTAGGCCTTGGCCCTCTAAGGGCTGTCGCGCCATGGGTTATTAAGGAGGGAGGCGTATTACCTCGTGTCCCATTTCAATTGCAAGTTGATCCAACTGATAGCCCGCCTCAGTAGCGTCACGTTCAGGAGGTCCCGAGTTCGAATTTCGGTCAGGGTGAGTTACCTGGATAAGGTTTATTCCTGGGTTTTCCCTTATCCTTACAGATGAATGTCGGGTAGCTCCATGCATCCTGGACAGCCATTTCATTCACCGTCCGATATGAAGAAGAACGTGAAAAAATTAAAAATAATACTTCGAGCCTGACTTCGCAACACCTGCCTTTTTGACTCGCCACTAAATTCACTGCAAGAAGCCATTGCACTATTTAACCTTTACTCTACTGTTGTTTAAAGAACAACTGAATGATATGGATCTGAACTCACCAGAGTAAATAAACACTTCTTATCCAGCATCCATTCATAAAAATAAGCATACAGCACTCCACAAGCTTACAGGAAATGAAGGGTTCGCTCTTTCTCGAATTTAACACCTTGACTTATTCACAGTAATTCTTTTATCACGTCATGCTGTAGTTTAAATTTCAGTTCTGAGTAATTAAAAGTATATGTACATACATACACACCAACCACTTTGAACTCTCTAGAGTAAATAGAGATTACGAACCATTCATAAACAAATATATAATGTGGCCAGACACGTTCTGCCAGGCAGCAGGAAACTTATTGTTTCCTCTCGCTCGAATTGGCTTATTCAAAGTAGTTCTTTTATCAACCATTTACGTTTCAGTTCTGAGTAATTACAGATATACGTACACGCATACATGCCAACCAATAATAATATTCATACAGTGCTTACGTCGCGACTTATTGTTATAATATAGGTAATAGTGGTTTATTTATTTGTATTAGAAAAACTATTTGAGCTAAAAATATGGGCTTTTTACGGTTATGTTAGATACATTACTCTCTACCTTCCACATGGATCAGTTTCGGCAAAATCTGAATTTTGTCTTAGCGGGAACAGTATTTATTAGAAATGGATTAGTTTGGCGCTCGTCACACACGACTTACGGAGAATGCAATACGACAACACCGCAGGACTCCGATTGGTTGCTAACCTAGTAGCGCTCAAGGACAAACATCTTCCCATTTGAAACACATAATAGCAGTACTCAAATTAGCGACTGTTGGAATCAAGGTTAATAGATTGTTGGAAAGATATGACGACAATGAAAGGATAAGTGACAGTGAAAACCGCAAACCAGGCATTTCCGAAGCTATCCAAAGCAAGCATACCAGAGTACGCTTAACACACACACACACACACACACACACACACACACACACACACACACACACACACACACACACACACACACACACACACACACACACACACAACACACACACACACACACACACACACACAAAACGTATAAATGGGTATATTTTGTGTATGGAAATCAGAAAATGTGACGCATTACCGAGAAAATGTATAACCGAAAAACGTAAAATTGAGCAAAATTGTAATGAAGAACTACTGTCCCTACAAATTTAGCGTAAATGTGCGAAAAACGTACAAGTGGATAACGTACGTAATGAGCTTCAACTGTACCTATGTGTAACATGTGGTGGCTTAGTAGTAACGTAAGGATTTTTGAAGTCAGAGTTCCAAGTTCCAAAAACATTCCGAGTTCAAGCCCCGCTTTTCCCCCTTCTTTCTTCAAATTGTTGATTTTGAAGGATGTGGAACGCTGCACTCTCCATCTTATTACTGCTGCTGTCAAAAAATGTAATCAAGCAAACCAAACGAATGGATAAAATATACCACATAAAATACTGCAATGTTTTAAAACTACGTATGATATGTGATATTTGATATGATATTTATTTATTTATTTATTTATTTGTACAGTATTCATTACAAATTCAGTACAATAAAATTTAACATAGAACATGCTGTAATATACATCCTGTACAAATACATGAAATTGCTGACCTTAAGATTTACTTGCTGACTCAGGTCCCATGGCCATAAGCTTTTGGCTTTCCTGAGCAGCTTGATGTCATTTCTTCTTGACCTTTTATTCTTTCTATCCTAATCCACTTTTCTCTTATCCTATATAAGAAATCTCCTATACATCTATTTTTCTTTTCTCCCATCCCCGTTAGCATGCGTATCGCCAATATCTCTTTGCTCACACTGTCCCATTTCTTATCCCATATTTTTGTCCTGTAATTTGTCAGCTCCTTACATTCTATTAGATAATGAACAGTGCTTTCTTTATCTCCACAAAATTCACATATTCCTACCTCATTACTTCTCAACCATTTTAAATATAATATTCCTACCCTCATCCATGCTATGCCTTCTCTTCCAGTTTTGCCACATTGATCTATATATTTTTCCCTACCACATTCTGTCTTTAATTGCTTATAAAATTTCAAAGATTTCTTTTCTTCTATACTTTCCCATATCTCTTGTCTATCTATGTCTTGTAGTCTAGTTCTCTCTTCCTTCCAAAAACCGCTATAATTGGCTCCTCTGCTCTCCATAGATCTTCCATGCCTATCTTTAATATCATTCTTTCCAATTCCGACTACCAACTACGTGTATTTTTAATGCTTTTCTGTTGCTTCATGCACAGATTCAATAATTCCCCTTTCTGCCTTTTAATACACTTATACCAGAATTTCGATATTCTCTCTATTATTATTCCCCTCCTTTTTGTATTATCTAGCTCTAGTAATGCCACCTCTCTTGGTGCCGATTTTGTCAGCCCTAGTAGTTCTTTGCAAAACAATCCATACATCTGGTCTAATTGTGTTTCTATCTCTGATGTGCCCCATACCTCCACTGCATACATAGTTCTGGCTTCAACAACCGCTTCACGTATTATTGTAATAAGTATGTTTACGACTTTGACCATCGTGTTACTGTAGTTGCATGGTATAAAAGCATGTGCTACGGTATCATTCTCTCAATATTTCTTATATCCATGTAACGGATTATCTATCTACTGCTGCTCCTTTTTTCAACTTCGTCATTATTAATCTCTATATTTAATTAAATAGCACTGAATATAGCTGCAGTAAACTTAGAAAGTAAAAAACGTCTAAGCATTGCAACCGCTTGTGTGAATAAGTATGCAAACAAATACAAATTTCTGAGCAATACGTTTAAACATTGATGAAACCAATGAGGATTTCACTATACTAACTGAAATCTTTTTTACATTTGGGTTATTCAGACGCTAAAATTATTATTTGCATATGCGTGACCCTTTTATTTTAAACACAAAAAAAATATTTTATAGAAAGATTCGAACCTACAATTATTTCTCTATAGTCAACGATGTTACACACCAAGCGTCCGTGCGAGCGACTGTACATGGTATATTTGTGCTTTTACAAATGTGTAGGATTGCTATCTCATGATTCACTGGTGCTCCCCAAAAGGAACATATTTTAGAAAATCACAGTTTAAATGGGAATGTGAGGAGGAATGTGGTTGGGATTTGCCTTGAGTATCAGTTTTTTTTTTTTTTTTTCCAAAGCTAACAGGATATTCTTTCAGTGTTAGTCCCAGGTCATGGTGTTGCCGTTTCGTCGCTGTTCAAAATCTATACATTTGATATGCATGATTATCTTCAACAGCAGTGGTAATGACAAAGGGTCTATATCTTTCACACTCAACAATTTGAAGAATTTGAACTTGGAATGTGTCGCTGGCTGAAAAAAAAAACTCTTTACAGTGAGCCACACACGCTTTTTATAATGGCAAAAAATGCCTGTGTATATCACTGTGGTATCAGTGGCGTATTGGCTCAAATTTAATGTACAGGATTATGCACTCTGGGACCATAAGTGTCCTATCTCAAGTTGTTCCCTCTACACCTCTCAAGAACCACTTAAAGCTTCTCGGACGAATTCTGAAACACTGCATAAATGGAAAACCATAAAATGCATTACTAAAGGAAGTGCCTTTTTATAGCATAGATAACCTTTGTGACCACATAGTGTGGAAACTTAATTATTTTCAGACTAGAAGCACCGTGAAAAATATTTATTTTTCACATTATAGTTTTAAACACACAAACAGCTATCTACCCAGTGATTAAATATTTCATATTCAAATTAGATAACATTCAACATTAATATTAAATTAAAAAAAAAATCATTGCTCACCCTGCTTTATCTTTTCCACTGAACCCATTTCACTTAGCACCATATAATACTGGGGGCATAGGCAAACACTATGGAAGCAGTGATATGGCAAGTCTACTTGATGCGCTAGGGGCTAAGTGCATGATATTTTTGAACGAAAATAGTTTGTACTGAGAACAATAGTCTGTACTAAGTATCAGTTGAATCATATATAACACAGTCCTTATATTTGCTTAAGCACGTAAATAATGATGATGATGATGATGATAATAATAATAATAATAATAATAATAATAATAATAATAATAACAATAACAATAATAATAATAATAATAATAATAATAATAATAATAATAATAATAATAATAATAATAATAATAATAATAATAATAATAATAATAATAATAATAATAATAATAATAATAATAATAATAATAATAATAATAATAATAATAATAATAATAATAATAATAATAATAATAATAATAATAATAATAATAATAATAATAATAATAATAATAATAATAATAATAATAATAATAATAATAATAATAATAATAATAATAATAATAATAATAATAATAATAATAATAATAATAATAATAATAATAATAATAATAATAATAATAATAATAATAATAATAATAATAATAATAATAATAATAATAATAATAATAATAATAATTTATATGGATTTCTAAACTAGAAGTTTCCTGAAAGCAGTACCTGCTGCACTTTTGTACATGTTCACGAACTTGCGTAATCAAAAACCTAATGAAACATCTCAAATCAGAATACGGTAATAAACTCCACAATGTAATCTTATAATAAAACTATGAACAACCTTCTGTTTGTTTTTTATTTTTAAAGAAAAGGCGATACTTGATATGTATAATGGTCTACCTTGAGGCCAAAAATTGAATTTACAAATCTTTGTTTGTTTGCTGTTTGTGCTTGTGAGTACTCAACGTTTTCACGAACAAATGGTGAAACCAATTGTTATAAAACGTGTTAGAAATTGCACCAAATCTCCACTTAAAAAGTAACCTTATACGCTGTGTTTATTAGCTTTACGTAAAAGGCGCTTTTAAATGGGGTGGAAAACGATTGTAGTTAAAATGTCTCCCTTATTACTCGCTTTTCGCTTCTTTTTCTATTCCTTTGTGTTATTTTTAATAGTGCTACATAACAATGGGTTATAAGTAAAATATTTCCGATAAGTTATTTACAAATGTTGGATAGAGTTACATATAAGAAGTTATACGAATATTTCGTTACGATTAATCGGATATATTAACCCGTTATTTATAGAAAAAGTATTTTCAACAGCATAAATTAAATTAGTATAAATTAGAGGTAAACGTTTACTTCTGTTTTACTTTATGTTTTGCTATATTGCTGGCTTTTAAGGCATTACGTGCCGCTTAAGTTTCACAGGAGAAGGGGAGAAGCATACGAGTGGGAAAGAAATAGATAGAAGAATGTAGCAGATGGAAGGGGGAAGAGATAGTGAGAAAGTGGAACTGGTGAAGGAAAATAATCTTTGCATTTACGCAATGAAATAACGCGAGCAGAGCTGCAGTTTTGCTAGCTTACAGTAAAAATATAAGTACTTCGTTCTTCAGATGTTTACATTGTCATGTAGTCAAGAGAAGTCTGCCTATACTTTCAGCACAGATGTAAATATTTAACTAGAATAATATAATTTGACACAGTGAAGAACAAAACATGTTATGTAGGTATGTATTTGATAAGAAAATGACATTTCGTCACTCTTATCAACATTCGAACAACGATACTTAAGTGAATTAAATCTGCGAAAACTTGGGTTTGATGAAGTTCATGTTTCATAACTGCTTTCGACTTACGCCGGTTAAAACATTATTCGCCACATTCCCTCCTTATTGGCTGAAACGACATTAAAAGTAGTAATGAAATGGCACAGCAAAGAGTAATAATTGTATTATTTGGGGGTATTTGTAAATAACTATTTTCTATTAGCTGCTTCCAACATATACGTCATTATATAATTATCGTTCTGAAATAAGTGTCCACTCTCTTGATACTCTATTGCTGTATTCTGCTGAATACAAAGGGATATGCGTAACTTGCTATCTGATTCTCGGCAACATCGCAGCTCCCCACGTGGGGAAACGGATGACGACGTGTGTTCGTTTAAAAATCAAACTTTAATGGCATTATCTTAAAGAAGTGGTAGTAGTAGTGGTGGAGTATTCGGAGGGGATTCGGCACATCGGCCAGACTAGATCTATTGTAGCTATGCTCCAGGTGGGGCGTCCCCGGGAGGTCGGATGAAGTGAGAGGAGACAGAAGGCGGCCGACCCCAGGGAGTTACTGCAGTACAAAGGGCGAAGTCCCTACACTTTACCAGATAGTAACTTCCCGGCGGTAGGCTTAGGACAATCGTCATCCCGCCTGCCGTGGCCACAAAACAGTCACGAGGCCGGTTCGGCGACCGGAGGCCGCTTACCTGAGCAGGATATTCCAGGCAGCTATCTAAAAGAAACTTTTGTGCAGCTCTATATGAAGTGAATCCAAAAATAACATTTTCCGTGTATCTATGAATTGCTTATTGAATCGCTGTGCTATGCGTAAATGTCAATTAACGTCGTAATTGTCACATGGAGAGTATTGAAAAATACAAGGTTTTATAAATATTTTTGTACAACTATTAACTTGTGACTCTTGTCTTTACACTCCAGGATAAACTATAGGATAACAGATCCTTATTACGCGTCTGAGGAGAGCTTTTAGCTCCCGCTTTCTTTAAATAATGGGGGTGCTCCTGATAGAAATTGTGCTCTACAAGGGTGTATGTAATTAGCAATGCTCATTTTTTATTGAACAAATAATTACAATGTGGTGTGCTTCTGGTTGTTGACGGTAGAGAGCGTTGCGGTCTGTTGCCCGGGTCCCTCCCTCCCGCCAAATCTCGCTAGCTTCTCCGTTTTCTCCCCCATTTGTAGTCCCGTCCCACCCCGGGTTGGCCGGCAGGCCTTGCCTCTCCTCTAAGCCTCGCTCCATGCCGTGACAGTTGAAATGCGAAATGCACGGCTAGTGTTCCCACCTCCCCTCACACCTTCCATTGATACGTCGATGTAATAAGCTACGCCAACTGCCGTTCGTTTTTACGGAGTGAGTGGTAGTGACGTAAACGGAGTACGTGCCTTTTTTGTTTCGCGAACCAGTGTTTATGTGGAGGTTGCCGCTAACGAACGCTAGAGTGAGCTGGTAGTATTTTAATAATAAGTGACAAATGAAAACATGAACCTTGCTTGTAGAAACATGAGAGCTGTAACACTTAAAATTAGTGATGGTATTATATCACCTGGTTTTCCATGTGCTCTTTGGGAATTGACTGTTAATGGAGACATAAAATAAACTATTTTAATAAGTGTGATAAGCACAGCCGGCATGGTATTCTTGTGTTGATGGAATAGTGAGCACCATGGAGGATAGTTCTCCAGATCTTAGTCTCAAATTGAGACGTCGGTCTAGCGACTCTCGAGACTCATTTTATATGGACTTCGCACAAGGAATCGATTCGGATATTGAAGAAGTTATATCTGGGGCGGCTCAACACGAGGATGTCGATGGTGCCGGCGACGACATTACACTTCCACCACCTCCGGACGTCGTGATCGCCCCTGGAGGTGTAGACACGGTTATTTCTGGTGTCCAAGAAACTCTCACTGAAGATACTCAAAGGTATGTTTGTTTTCATTGAGCAGTTAGGTCTCTGAAATTGACCATGTGCTCTTAACAGTTTATAATTCTAGTCAAATGGCGTTAAGTGTTTAAGCCACTAATATTTATTTTTAAAAATATTTCTTCTCTTATAATATGTTAACCTTAAAGTCTGTATTTTTATTCGGACATAGTAGGGTAAATTTTAAGGAAGAAGTGGAAATGTGTGCTACACTTAGGGAATACAGAGTACGAAATACAGCTGTCAAATTGCAAGTGAAAAGTTTTTGAACTTTTTTTTATTGAAAAACAATAATGGTACATGTACTTAACACTCCAGAAAAATAAATTTGTCATTAATCATTTTAGATTTTGAAGTTTTCATTTGGATTCGCATAATGATAGCGAACTATCGAATTTACTTACACAGAAAATGTACTGTGTGGTTATAATAATATGAAGAATTTAGCCTTTAATTTAGAGGAGTAAAGCTATAGATTTAATTGCATTTCGTATGTTTTCAAAATGAGTTCGTATTTTTACAATCAATGTTAAAACAAATATGGAGTGTAATATTTTTGTAAAATCTTACATGAAACCAAAGTCCTTTTTATATTTTATGCAACAACTAAAATATTACAAAGAATAGGTATGTCAGACATTTCCGAATACCAACTTCAGTACATGTAAAATATGTTTTGTTCTGGTACAAATTTAATTATTCAACAGAATTTATTATGAGTAATATATACAAACATTTAACCACTATCCTGTTAGGCATTTTTCAGATGTTTCTTTTACAATATTTAACGCAATTATAAAATTCACTGATAAACACAGAGTGAAACTAGATGCATTTTATTGAATAAGTAATTGATAGCCGTACACCTTTTTCTACTGTTATACTAGTTTATAAAAGTTGAGCTACGCGACCTTTAGACCTCAGTAGTGAGTATGAAAACTGAATAATTCGACTCGCATTGTATTTCTAATTTTGGCGGCTGTATTCTTCATAACCTTTTTACGTTTGTTAATCATAATTGTAATATATAGTTGTGAATATGAAAAGTCCATGGTATACGTTAAGAATTTATTGCTGATTTACAGAAATGACGAAAGAGGCCGGCCCTCGTAGCCATGGTCGTTAGAACGTATGTCTCTAGCGTTTCACCGCGTAGAGGGCCGCGGGTTCGAGTCCCGCCCTGGGCATGGATGTTTATGTGTATAGTGTATGTGTGTGAAACTACAGAAAACAGATAGGTAATTAAACGTAAACAATAAAAAACGCTTAAGTAAGGAAAAGAAAAAAAAAAGCGTTGTGTCTGTATGTCGTGTTTAGTATCCCCGAGCGTTGGTCACGAGGGATTTGGACAAGGCCAAACAAAACAATAGAGCAGAGCATTCTTCTTGCTTTTTCTTTTAAGTGCAAACTCACTATTTACAAAGAATAAACGCTACTACAGCCATAATTGCTCTTGAACTTGAGGAGTACTAATATGCTAGTCATATTAAAGGGTCCGTTATCGATTTGTAACGATGTGTATGAAGTGCACAGATGCCGATTTCTATTTGCCTTCAGTTACTTCTTCTACAGAGAAAAAATAGTTACATTATAGGTTTATATAGGCCTATGCAGGGTTATTAAACTTTTTATAAATGTTACAGGAAAATGTATTATATAAAATATTAAAATGAAATATTGTTATGCATAGCTTATCCTTACTGCTTTAAAACAGCGGTAACAAAAGGAGTTTGGAATTAAACTGCAGAATGTGTTTTATCCCACAAGTACATAGTATTGCTTGGCAGTAATAGTGATTGATTAATTTGTAGCAAAAATATGTTGTACTTTTGTGCTTTAAACAATTTTTCTCACAATTTGCTTACAACTTACCTCCATGGTGTGAGAACAGCGTGTCAACGTCATATTCAAGAGGATCTTTTTACAGGCTTTTTGGATATCCTGAAAAGACGAATATCAAGTAAACTTCAGGCTCGTTTAAGCGTCATTTCTGCCATTTTATTCATCGTCTGATATGACCTATCCAGGTAAAGGATGGGAAGGAAGAAAGAAAAGAACTTGCCAATAATAAAATAGTTTGTATTTAACAGATTGTAGATAATAAATATTTATATTTTCTTGTTATTATAGTATGTGTTTGTAAGGTATTATAAATCTCTCTCTCTCTCTCTCTTTTAATAACAATTCAAGTTCAAAGTTTTACTTAAATTGAAATTCAACATTGCAGCTCAAAGGAATATAACTTTACAAGTTGTGTATAAAAAGGAATGCTGATCATATTTCCTGCATTCAGGTCGTATTTATTTGATATACTTTTATTTATTAATTTTTCTCAAGGCTTACACAGAAAGAACTTTCTATGCAAAACGCAGTATTTGTTCCTCATTGCTCTTTTCCATCATCCAAGAGAGGAGATTTTGTGTTTGTCCTTTCTTGTGTACACGAGTTTGAGTTAAAATGCATGTTAAAATGCACGCTCTTATTTATTTAGTGAATTTAGTGAAATTTATATTATAAAGTAAACAAATTGAAAATTAATTAGTGCTTAATTAATTTGCACCTATCCAATTAAAAGGTAGTGATAACCTTTCGGATAGGGATTTTAATAGTATAATCAAAGACGAAACTGAGCCTCAATATTGAATTGCAATGACGAAAAAAGGTTTAGAAGTGTTTATATGAAAATGCTCAAATACAACACAACGGTAATGTCATTTTTTGTGTTTTTGCTAATTTAAATATCTCCAGATACAATTATTAAGTTTTTGTAAGATGTTTTGTGTAATTTTATACAGATAGATAGATCTAAACACTCATATTTGATATCAAATATAGTTCTGTATTTAGGTATTTGTTTAATTATTACTATTCTAATAGAAAAAGCAGTATACACTTCAATACATATTATATTTTGCCCATCCTGCCCTCGATCTTCCTTACACTTTAAGGCATATCACTATTTAATTTCAAGTTGAAAAAATTTACATTTACACGTGCGTTTAGCGTGTAGGTATAAAGCGTTCAAGCTGCATAATTAAATGGCAAGCATGTTATTTAATTCCTGTAATTGAAATATTGATACCTATTAGTAATTATGATATGATAATAACAATAAAAATAAACTGTCATGTTTCGCAAAAATATATAAGACAAGTGGTGGATATCAGTATATTTCGAATTCCAAACAGTTGGTCCATGCCCCATACCTGTCCAGCAGCCATTCAGGTATCTGGGAACTGAATTCGTCACTGCACGAGAAAGCTATTCTTAAACAAGAACGCTGTTAACCCTGCTCCTGCAATAGCCACCGAATTATGTTTGTTTACATCCAGCCGCTGTCGATGACAATGCCTATACATTGAAGACGGCGGTGCTATAATTAATGCTTTCCCAAATGACCCCTTTTGCGGACTAATCGATTCTAATATTATATGCTTTTAAGCATTCCAGTTTGCCTATGCATTTTATTTCTATAAAATGCCTGATGTATGACTACCAGTGTCTGAAATATTTAAATATTGGTCTAATTTTTTTTAAAAAAATTGTATATTTGATAAAAGATCCACCGATAAAATTGTAACAATAATTTGTTGAAAGTTTAATTTTGAATTTTTAGATGATTGCTTTACTGTGAATTTCCACAAATTGTTTAAAACAGAAGATACCTTTTTTAATGTTGAAAAAAAAAAAAAAAAATTTTTTAGTTTTTATATATTTTATAATAGAAATAAACATTGTAGCAAAGTACACACACACCTATTTAATTGATATTATGAGATATAAACAAATCACATTATTATTGCATATATCTTAACACTTTACCCAGTTTTTAAACTTGTTGGTATGGAATTAATGATAGGTTAGAGAGTTTGGTATGAATCAACAACCACTAAAACGACGTCATAAGAGAAATTTGTACTACTATTTCAATTATTAGGGGAGAGTGGTGCAGTATCGGCCGGCATGCAGTACCGGCTACTACCGTGATTTCCCTTTTCGCCTCCATGTGGCAGAAATTTCCAGCAAGCAGTAGCACGTGTGCTAGTCGGATATCTTCTTTTTTGTCTGCTCTGAGTGCTTGATGGTGGTTAGTGTAGCTCTTAGCGCACGGAAGATATTCTGAGGCCTATAGCAGCGCTATATTTGCGATCTCTGTAAACCAGTGAAATAAACATTTGTGAACTGAGCAGAAATAGTGACAATAAGTGCCCATGCCTTTGTATTCTACTATTGTTCATGTGGCATGTGCAATGTATCACTGACAATCTATATTGTAACAGAAAAGACAGTGGCCGATACTGCAAGACACTTTCTACAAACCTTATAATTCTAGCTCTTTTACTTTCGATGTAATAAAGTACTATAAATAAGAAATAAAAATCATTACATTATACTATCTATAGAAAATGTCTTGAGGTAAGAGAATAATAGATTTGCCTTCGATGCTTTATGAACGATTTTAATTAAAACATCTTATATACCTACTTGTAAATGTTTTATGTACCATCAACCTTTGGAGATATTACGTAGGGCATTACGCCAAGCATTGTTTTTATTTTAATATTTGAAATAATATTTGGATTACATAAGTATTCCTTAAATAAAAATAAAGCTTAGCTTTCTTTGAACTTTTTGAGTTATTCTCTCAGAATACTAATAGAAATATCGCTTAAACATTTATTCAATACTCCTAAATACTCCTAATTATGTATATACTCCTAATACTCCTATATAATAGGAGTATACTCCTGTATACTCCTAATTATGTAATACTCCTAATTAATGTAAGACTTGTCTAAGGTAACTATAAAATGCAACTGAAGGACAGTGATCACTTGGACATTTTTATGTAAATATTAGAACAGGTTTTTTTTCCATTTAGCTTTATTCGTGATGGATTAAAGAAAATATACTGTTTGTTGCGTAGTTCACCTGCAAATCTATGTACTATCCCTTTGTGGTACTTCTCTCTCTCTCTCTCTCTCTCTCTCTCTCTCTCTCTCTCTCTCTCTCTCTCTCTCTCTCTTCCTCTCTCCCCAGAGTATCTGTACATGAATACTAAAACAGATCTTTCTGATGTTTTGGCAATAAAAGAGTAATTGGTTTTCTTATTTATTTAGATTTACAATAGACTCCCAAAATAAAGATGCATTTTTTATAAAGACAGACAGACAAACCCAGTTTTGTGGTATTGTTCGGGGACATAACGAACTCTTCTGTTTTGTATACTTGGTTCTATATATGCTGTCCCTACTGCTCACGAGGCATTTTACCAAGTTTTTCAGTAAACATGTACATAGCAGAGAGGGCTGTGTGTGGAGCGTTCTGTTTTTGTTATTAGACAAAGCAGTGGCGTGTTTCAGGAAGCCAGGGACTGAGGTCGTGGGTTGAAAATAACCTTTTCGGTTTTTGAATTGTATCATATAAGTATATTGTACACATCCGCTAACCATTTGGGCTAATTATATCTCTCGATCTGCCATTTTTAAAAGCCTAGTGACATGTTTTAAGTTACACGTGCCCTCCCTCTTAATCCCACTGAATACGCCCACTTCTCCTAGCATGTCTCCGCAACGTTCAAGAGATCCCGAGTTCGAATCTCGGTCAGGGTGAGTTACCTGGATAAGGTTTTTTCCGGGGGTTTCCCTTATCCTTCAAGACGAATGTTGGGTAACTCTAAGGTCCATGAAACTTGGACTCATTTGAGCATCATTTCACCCAGTTTATTCACCGTCCGATATGACTTAACGTTAGAGGACGTAAATTACAAAAAAAAAAAAAAAAAAAAAAAAAAATACTCCGATCTGTATGTAAATTTACATATATAATCTTCTTCTTCTTCTTCTTCTACTTCTTCTTCTTCTTCTTCTTCTTCTTCTTCTTCTTCTTCTTCTTATTCTTTCTCTAACTCCTTTGTGCTATTAAGCGTGGAGTACAAGCCTTATATATAGTCTAAAATGCACAATCTAAATTTCAAATATGGATTTTATGATTGCCTCATTCACTGATACACAAAAAATTAATTTACACGAGAAAATGGAATTTTAACATCAACAGTTTCATAAAAATCTATAATTTATTTTACTACAAATAATAAGATCAATTTCAATCAAATGCTTCAACTTACTTTCATTTTGCTGAAGTGGCAGAAAATGTCACGGCGGAAGCGAATGCCTACTGCAATAGGAAGTGTGAAACCCATTTCATGTTTCTGTTGTTTGCTGCAAGATAAGTAAAAAACGGAACGTTCAAGGACAGCCACTGATTTCATAACCCGAAAGTAGTTCCTTTGTTGTTTGCACTGATGTTCCAGACTGTTCAATTTTGGTACAACTAGAAGATTCGATTTCGACAGGGTTCCATTCCTTCGATTTGAGCAATTTTGGTTTCCGGAACATTTCATCCATGACCGTAGTGAGCTCAAAAGCCAGCTACAGATGAGTTGCTGGATATGAGTTGATCAGTGAGCATCGAAGTTGTGGATCAGTGGTGCATTTGTCAGAGTAGGCAAGTAGAACGGTCAAATTGTGCGTGCAGTAGAGACATAAAGGAATATTAAATGGACTTATTTGTTCGGAATATGCGTAAACAGTGGAAATGATTGTAAATTAGCACTGAGATAATGATTCTAGCGACAAATACAGTGAGTTTTGTGCAAGTTTTTGCTGTCATTTTCGTCACAGTACTATATTTTTCTAGAAATGTGAATGCACGATACAGTTTTTAAATGCATTTTTCGCTACCTAGAGACGTTGTATTATCTGATAAACTGCTTCAGCTGAAAATTTGAGCCTTTGCACAGTTATTTCTTTGTTTACGCATATTAAATGGTAAATTTTCAAGTATATAGAATAAAATTAAAAAGGTAGAAAATTCAGATCTATTGTCCTTTAACTAGCTGAACGGGATATGCGTAAATATTGCGGAGATGCATCTGAGAAGAATAAAATTGTAGGTATGTGGGGAAACCAGTTTACCATCTCAAGATTTTTTTTTTTTTTTTCGAGTGGAGGAAAAATCCATTTATGGACTTCGACTGTGTTGGAGGGCACAGTGGGGAGTGTGGGCTTCATCTCGGGGGTGTTACTGCACTGAAAAACCTCCACCGGTTAGGATGATTCGTATTAGTTATTTGGTTAGCTATATAATTAGCTATATAGTTAAAGGCTAGGTTATTGCGGTCCCGCATAGCACCCGCGTAATTCAAGTGAGAGGTGCGATGCTGCCGACCGGTGGACGGGAGTGAATGGATGTTAAATCCTAGGCATCGGTCATGACTAAGGGCCCTGACCACGGCTCTAGGGGGCTCAAGGAAAATATAAGGGAAATTGTGGCCCAGGCTGACCTGGGCGTTTCTTACTGAATAGGCTAACATGTTAAGTCTAATGCCTGCCCTTTTGGCAGCTGTCGCTTACATTCTTCATTAAGCTCATACATACATATGCACACATACACACATATATATGTACCGGTCATTAATTTTGTTCCTTGAAATGGAAGGATGTCTTACAAACTAATTCTAATGCGTTGCCCTTATTTGGCAGTAGTCGCTTGCAATCTGCATATGTATGTCAGTTGTTAATTGTGTTCCTTTTAATGACAAGAATGTCTTAAGCTTAGGTTTTCATACAGTAAATGTAGTCATTCGAGGTCGTATAGTTAGCTTAAACTTAGGTAGTAGTCTTCTCTCTGGGAGGGGCTCCTTCCAGCGCGTCCGGTAACCTACTAGCCGGTGGATAGTGGATACATACACCGATAGTCTACTCGAGTCCATTTGGCTGCTTGTTGTCCTCTGGCCGCTGTTAGTGCGGCGAGGCCTTTTCTCCCGGGTCCGCCTAGGCTGTGTAGCGCAAGGGCTTCGAGGGCTGCTGTTTGGGCTGAAACAAGGAACAGAAGGGTGCTTGTTAGAGGTTAATCGGATAATTCACATGATTAATCTCAAGACATTGTTGATTAATGGATAATCTAAAGCTTTGCACAGAAAACACGTCACGGAGCGCGAAAATGTAAACATATACACACATCTACTTGCTATACATATTCTATCTGTGAAGGCCAGTAGAATGCATTCCAGCTTGCGATGATTGCATAAACAAGTGTATATAGCTTCTCGTATAACTTATCAGTGAACCGCTTCCCAGGTCAAAGTTGCACGGAGCTGATCATCGAGTACCGTACCATGCCCCTTGCACGTAGACCACCATTTACACTTAGTGAGTTGGAGGGTTGCATATGTTCGACCTTCAATCTACTATAGTTTATCGGAGCTAAACAAAATCAAGTTCAACCCTTAATCACAAATGGTAAATGGACGATGTAGTCATAAGTGTAATAACAGGGGGAATTTACTTCGTAATAATTAAAATCGATAATATGATTACTCTTTTCTTCGGAATCATGGGTTTTCTTGTCCTGACAGCTTATGGACGGTCGTATTTGAAGCAGAGTTTACAATTTGTATAGATATCCCTATATATAAAATACTTGTGCTTAAAAAAAATACTGCATGATACATGTGCAATTGATCTTTGGAATGACTCTGCATATTTGAATACGTTATCATATCCATTTATATTCACAAAAAGAGTATTTTAGGTTGTAAGTGTTTAAGGGTTTTACATTTTCAAAAGAAATATTTCCGTAAAACATTTACAGTATACATGAAGTGTTTCAGTCTTGGAATTGAGGTTCAATTCTTTAACTTACATACTTAGGCAATTTGCGCTATAACTTAGTATTTATGAAAATAGTTTTTATACATTATTCTTGGTATTCTAAGTCCTTATTAAAACTACTGCAATTTTATTTAACTGTTTAGGATATGTATGCCAAAACTATTTCCTTAGCGATATAACATGTAATCATTATATTAAACCCTAGCACAACCCGCTGTTCTACTCACGTTATTGCTCGAAATGGTGCTATTATTCTTTCTCCCCTCTCATCTCTTTTCCACTGTCCCTCCCTTACTATGCCTTCTTGTTTCTCATCCTCTATATCCATGTTGTTTTCCTCTGCCACTTTCCTTCTTCTCCATACATCCCTCTATCTTATGCTTTCCTTCTGGAACGCCCTCACTCCCTCTCTTCTATGTGCATCTTGTACCTCGCGTGAGGTAGAAGTTGCATTTTTTTTATGATTTTTATAAATAAAAGTTTTAGTAGTATACACACTCAAACGTCTATTTGTCGTGAACGGAACTGGACCTTATAACTGGTGATAAACTATTTGTATTCTGAATAATTGTATTATTTTGTACTTTTTATGTACTCATCCTTTCCAAATTTCGTGGTTATCAAACTGACATAAATACATTATTTGTAGCATAAAAAGGATCAACTGAATAACAGGCGAGATATTTAGATTTTCTGATTTTCGTCCGGTTAGAAATCCCTTCCCGTTGAGGAAGGATATTAAGATTCCATTTAGCCTATTTTCTAAGAAGTTATACATGAAGTTTTATAAGAAACGGATAGTTGTTGCACGACTTTCAGCTTTGAGGTAGCCAATCATACACGTTAGTATTAATCTATGATCCCAAATCGAACGTTATCGGAAGTTCGTTATTGAATGTATAAATACTCCAACCTTTCTCGTTGAATTATTTCTTGGCTAATATTAACAGAAAAATGTGTTATATTTGAAAATATTATCTCTAATCTCATATTAATATTATTTCTGACAGGGTAGTTAATATAGCTAAGGGATACACTTATGAATGGGAGGTCCGTAGTTCAAATCCTGCCACGTCTCACCTTCCTGACTGTGTTTTAGTTCTGCTTTAGGTTTCTCTGTATTTATAACAGCAAATACCGAGAGATTCCTAATGTTAGTCCTGGAACACTTCCTTCTCAAATTTACTTTACAATTATTATTTATTTTATGCATCATCAGTGTGGGTGGCTTGTGGTCCGGAATGCAGTAAGAACAGGAATGAAACACCATAAAATAAATTACCATATATATTATCTTTGTTTTACTTAGTCATGATATCATTTTAAATATATTCTCATAGTCTTCAGAAATCAATTCTAACTTGTTTTATAAGATATTTATTATATACATTTAATTAAAATGTTGTGTTAGTTAACCGAAATGCAACTTTTAAACTCCTTAGAATATAAAGTTAATTTTTAGAAGCACGTCCGTAATTTTGTGTATGAACATAAAATAGCTCGAAAACTTGGATGAATACCAATTTGGTATTTAAGCTCAAGATCTTTCAAAATTGCATCAGAAAGATTTTCACAGAACCTCACGCATCCGAAATTAGGCTTTACGTACGTGGACATGTTCTTTATTCCTTATTTTATCATATTTATTAAATAGTGATAGGAAAAATAAGTCATACTTGCAATTTTCTGTAAATGACCTGTAAGTTTTTCTCCCTTCTGTATGCATTCTTAAGTTTTATATGACAGAGACGCCAAAAAGGGTGAATGTTACCGCAGAAATAGCACTTTTTGTAGCAATACACATTTTCAAAAAATTACACGTCGTATGCTTGTGTTTTCAAAAATACGATCATATGAGGAAACGGGTTTTTGAAGTGTCCTATTACATTTTTGCTCTTCTTTTTTTCTCATTACTACAACTTATGATTAGGCATAAGGATTCTTAAACAATTGACTACAATTTTTTACACTGAAACTATTATTCCTAAAAACTATACAAAACAACAGAGGTTAAGGGTCGTTAATAGGCAGGTGAGAACAGCCGCGAGTACTGTCTGCAAACGCCAAAAACCGTACAAGAAATAGCTTGGTTTGTTGCCTACGATATTCCCTGCCTCTACTTTGATGGCAATTGAATCGTATTTCCTTGCATGCTGGCTTTAATGCTTATATGTCTCTGCTTATGTAATCACAAACATAAGAATGTTGTTTCTACTTTTTTATATTAAAAGTCCATATTTCTTAATCTGAAATTATTTAAAGAGAGTGAATGCTTAAAATGAATAGGGTTATCCATTTTTATTTGAATGAAATATTATGGAAGGATATGCACAAAACAGTAGTTAGTGGAGGAAATGGTGTGCTGTATATTATATTGTTTTCTTTCTTTTTGGCCGAAATACAACACTCTTCTTTCATAAACATCATACAGTCTACTGTGTCACCAATTGTAAATATTGTATACCTGGCTTGTTATTCTTAGTATCACAGCTATCTATGAATAAAACACGAACTTTAACCTTAAGATTATCAATATTAAGTCACAGCCTTAACGTTGTCGATACTAAGTGGTGTAGCCGATGCAGCTTTCATGCATAAAAGTTTCCTATAGACATAATAACCTTTATCAGTAAATATTTGATG
The DNA here is from genome assembly GCA_030765055.1 of Mantis religiosa. Classification (NCBI taxonomy): domain Eukaryota; kingdom Metazoa; phylum Arthropoda; class Insecta; order Mantodea; family Mantidae; genus Mantis; species Mantis religiosa. The sequence goes on from CM060951.1 coordinate 88,445,243, forward strand.
TCTTGGTATACTAATAGAGCTTTATCAATTTCTGACCTGGAAAGAACATTGGACTTTACGGGTTTTTATCTTACCAATAGCTTCTTTAAAGAGCCAATCTCTTTGCTAAATGACGAAATATCTAGATTTTCTTTGATTATAACTGGATTTTTCAACTTCGAATGCAGAAACAATAGAAGAAAGGTAAACAGCCAAGAAAATATTTAACTGACAAAATAAATAGAAGCATTGGAATGGAAAATTAGTTACCATATTGATAATAGACAAAAAATTACTAGAGTTCGATTTCGAATGTCGATTGATGTGAGCTACATGAACGTTTTACCTAAATGTGCTTTTTCCAAAATAGATAAGTAATTTTATTCACGTCCAATATGATATTTTAATCTAGCAGTCTAATTTTTAAGGAATTAAGTGAGAGTGTCTGTCTTAGTTCTGTAATCCTTAATATTTTATAAAATTGGTCTTCATACATTTTACCAGTAAATAAGTAAAACAGAAATTTTCGAAAAGATTGCATTATTTCTATAGGTCATGTAAGGCATAAAAACTCTGATATGGTAGTTTTTTTGTTTGTAATTTACGTCCTCCAACGTTAAGTCATATCGGACGATGAATGGAATGGGTGAAATGATGCTCAAATGGGCCCAGGGTCCATAGAGCTTAGAATTATCCGACACTCGTCTTTCAGGATAAGGGAAAATCCCGGGTAACTCACCCTGACCGAGATTCGAACTCGGACGTCTTGAACGTAAGGCACACACGCTACCATCTACGCTACCGAGGCGGGCTTAGGTGCATATGCCCGTCTATATGACTGTCCTTTATTTTTATATATTTTATATAGACAATTCTTTCAAAAATATTTTGTAGACTGGTTCATGTTAATTGAAATAAACATTCTCGAAGGTGGCTTCAATACACACTTCATTGTACGTACAAGGAGATAAAGGGTACTTAAGCAGTAGTAACTTAGCAAATTACCCAAGGAAAATTAGACAGATTTTGTTCATCTTTTACACATCTTTAAAATATGGTATTTTATGCGTTTTTTGTTAAAAATAACCAAGCATTTTCTATTTGGAAGGCAGTTTGGACTAGTGACATTTGGAACCCCTCGTTTTCTTAACAAGTTTGGTGTGTATCCACTTTTTGCTTTGAAGTTATGCTACGCACACTTGCGCGCCAGGAAAAAAAAAACACGACCTTTTTAAGCTCGTATTTCTTTGAAAATACATATCAATTACTGGATATTTTCCTCTTTGCACCATACACAGGTAAATCAAAGAAGAAGAAACAAAAATGTTTGCAATTTTTATTAACTTATGTTAGTTGCAGAATTGGTAAAATATCACAAAATAATATGCGTGTGAATAGCAATTTATTCTAGAGATTATTGTGATATTGTGAAACGATATAAGAAAACTTGTACTTTAAATCAAAGATAGTTATTAGAGCAACGATTAGGATAAAGTAAACAAAATTTACTCGTTGCGCCGGTAACGGGTGGGATAAAGTAAATAAATAAAGAATGAATAAATAAATGAATAAATAAAGGTTGATAACTACAAATTTTCTATAACATTTTAACAGCAACATAAAACATTTTTATTCTTTCACTAATGAATGTGAACTTGTACATTACCATAGAAGTTAATACCTCCAAATGAATTAGAAGTTACATTAGCAGTATTTATATTTATAACTCTAATTCAATGCCTTATTCCTTATTTAATTTATTGCTACCTGTTGTAAAATCATTAACTGAATATTCGTCATATATTAATTCATCATACCTATAGGATAAAATAATGTATTATACAAGTGGACAAACCTTTATTATCCACTCGTGGAACTTCCCTTCGGGTCGCGTTTTAAATTGTTCTACGCATGGATAAACTCTCTGTTTATCCACTTGTATAATAAATTACTATTTTAATTTTATAAAGGTATCATTTTTGTATCATGGCACTTTTAAAAATGAGGACACGAGCTCATACACTAAGATTTATTTGTATGTACCATAGTCCTCAATATTATACTCTTAACTCATTAACAACTATAATCCTACTATTTAAAAACTAACATATGAAGTTCTTTGTTGTTATTGTTCTTGTGACAATCTATACTTTTCTGTATTTCAAACTACACTCGCACAATAACGTGTAACATTCAGTATATAGTGCGATCCATATAAACCTGAACTATTTCAATAGGACACACGTGCAAGTTTGGGAGAATATAATACGCAACTGGGAGATTACATTACATTATTTACATCTCAGAGAAAATGTTGGAAGGGTCCACCATCGGCATCTATACATGTTTGCGCTAGTCTCACCATATTTCTGAAGTTTTACGGAGATGATATCGAATTGAGAGAAAGTTATTTCCAGCAAGATGGAGCAACGTGCCATACATCTAATGACACCATGGAACTTGTAACCAATTTCTTTGATAAGCGAATAATCTCAAAATGTCTGTGCCCCCCTCTCCCCAGATCCCCTGACCTAACTTCACCGGATTTTTTTTTTCTTGTGGCGGTATCTAAAAATAGAGTGTACAAGAATAGGCCACGGACAATTGATGTTCTTAAGCAATCCTTTCGAACCGAAATAAGTAACATTGGTAAGGATACTCTCCGTAAAACTTGAGAGAATATGGTGAGAGGAGTGCAAACACGTATAGATGCTGGTGGAAGACACTTCCAACATTTTCTCTGAGATATAAATAGTGTAATGTAATCTCCCAATTGTGTGTTATATTTTCCCAAAGTTGCACGTATGTGCTATTATTGATTCAAAAGATATGACCGATTAAAGTGGTTCAGGTTTAAATGGATCGCACTATACCTCAACCATGGTAGTATGTGGCCTCTTTATTTTTAACTCTTGTATCATGATCTTGGGTTTATGTAATATTCAGAGAGAGAGAGAGAGAGAGAGAGAGAGAGAGAGAGAGAGAGAGAGAGAGAGAGAGAGAGAGAGAGAGAGAGAGAGACAGACAGACAGACAGATAGACAGAGAAAAAAAGTTTGATGTCTTATAACATGGCCTTCTGTACCCTTTACAACTAAATATACTCTATTATGTATTATTTGTCCAAAACTGCATTTGTATTAGCTTACAAACGTTAATTTATGTACCAGAAACATTCGCATTAAGCATTATGATCTTTATTAAATGCGCAGAAAAAATAAAAGATCAGAACTGCTGACATATCCCAGTCATGAACCTATGGTTCTTTAATATGCTTTATACACGGTGTTCATTTTTATTCGTGATTTCCTGCTCTCAGATAGAGCAAGAATGACGTCATAGTTGATTAGTGAGTCTATCTTGAAATCATAGTGCCCTCTACGGAGAAGAAGCGGTAATGTTTATGGAACAGCAAATTACAGCGCTCTGAGTGCTGCGCTGATAACTAATACAACCTGCCTCCCCTTCACCCCTCTTACGGTAAACGTGATTTAACATTCTACTGTCCGGCCGTTGTATCTCCGGCTCTGACGTTTTGCGACTGTAAAAGGTGGAAGGGGAAACCTAATAGTACCAACATACAGTAATGAGCAATTGAAAACATATCCTCAAAATTATCTTTAGAATGAAAATATAGGACTATATTAACTTTAAAACACTGAAATGAAATTTACAATTTCATCATAATGTAAGATATTTATTACAACACCACTCTATTCGAATATTTCATTCACACCTTTCACACACACACTAGCTGCATCTGTTGGTAGTACTGGGAATCTCTACATCCGGTGTCGTGGTCAGGAGGTTAAAACTGTCTGCTAGCGCCAATCAGCATTGTCGCTGGTAGGCGTGGCTCCCGAACCCAACACGGTGTTGCCAGCTGAAATTTGTTTGAGTCACGTGGCCTAATAGCGGCTTGCGCTGCTGAACTTTCTTTGGTATATTTTTCGTGCGTGAATTCCGATGTTTAGTGTTCGTAAGTCCTATTATTATCGCTGTTATAATAATATGGCTACTGGTTCGTGAAATATGCAAATACATGAAATATTTAAAATACGCATTGTTCCTCTGCTTGAAATTCCCGCTAAAGAACTGGCAACAGCCTGCTTCCCCCTCTCGAGAAATGTCAAAGCCGGAGATAGAACGGCCGAGGTATAGTACGTATGTATAAGTAGTACGTACCTACTCTGAAGACAGAGTACCGCGTCTTCATGGTTGAATGCTATTTTCGTACCTGAATTAAAATTGGTACGACATACAAATATAATTTAAACCGCTGCATAGAGGGGTTTATGCAACGCTATCCGGCAATCAGGCAAGTCCCTCGGAGCGTAATGTTGTCAAAAGTGTCCAGGTTCCGTAAAATTGACATACTTTTGTTTGCAACATAAACGTCTTACGTTTAATCAGTATATGATAATGAATGTTTTGTCATTCTCACGCTTAATGGAAATGTTTTTATTAATGTTAGTATCCTTAGATTTTTTAAAACCAATAGGTGCATCAAACATTTCCAAGATACAAGCTCAGTTACTCGCAAAATGAGAGAATCTGGACGCTATAAAGTGACTGGTCCCAATCTAGAAGTAATAAATATAACATATATATATAAGCTCGAGGGTATCTACCAGGACAATCCACACAAAGTGAAGACTAACCTCCCCTCTAATGACCAGGGAGTTGCCGAGCTGTCCCAAAAGGGCGCTAGGCGCCTCCGTGGGGCTTTCCATAGGGCAAGACCTAGAGACTAGCAAGCCCCCCCCCCCCATCTGGTCCTATGGACTCGAGATGGGATGGAAGTGGATACGCCACTTACGCGCGCCAACCCCAAAGGGGAAGGCTAACGATTGACCTCGGTGGGGCCGCCTGGTGATCCAGCACACCTACTAGCTATGCAGGCTAGTACGTGGGAATATATGGCTTCTCTCAACCCCGTCCGGAGACGTACCCGATCTCCCACGGGTATCGGGAACCACTGCCCTCTCGAGTCCAACCCAATCCGAACAACTCCCATTCAAGGAGGCGCTCGAATGTACGGCCCGAGGTTCCTCTAGTAACGTCAGAGGTACCACGAGTTCTAGGGGCCCGCAGCGCCCGCACCACGGCAACTGAAGGGGACGGATCCCCTCTTCTACGGAGATTATAAATATACAATATAAATAATCTGTTTCTTGCCCGCCTCCGTGGTGTGAGGTAGCGTGTGTGTCTCACACTGAAACGGTCGCGTGTTCGAATCTCGCTAAGGATGAGTTACCTGGATAAGGTTCTTTCAAGGGTTTTCTCTTATCCTACGAAGACAAATGTTGGGTAACTCTGAGCTCTATGGACCCTGGACTCATATAGTATCATATAACCCGTTTCATTCATTCATTCATTCATTCGCCCGCCTCGGTAGCGTAGATGGTAGTGCGTCTGCCACACGTTCAAGAGATCCCGAGTTCGAATCTCGGTCAGGGTGAGTTACTTGGATAAGGTTTTTTCCTTATTGTGATAGACGAATGTCAGGTAACTCTAAGCTCTATGGACCCCGGGTTCATTTGAGCATCATTTCACCCATTTCATTCATCGTCCGATATGACATAATGTTGGAGGACGTAAATCACACACACACACACACACACACACACACACACACACACACACACACACACACACACACACACACACACACACACACACATACACATTCATTCATCATTCGATATGACATGCACTGTTGAAGTTACAAAAAAGTTCTGTTTCTTTTAAACTGTTTTGAAACTAACACTATTATTAATTTGACATTTCTTTTTTAAATTATATTAAGTTATATATCTTCACAGAGAAACACCAAATTGCAAGATATTGTTTTTATTTATCCGTCATTTAATAGTGTTCACATTCACTAAAACGAACTACAACAGTTATCTATCTACCCACCAGGCGAAATTACGCACCTTTATATTACGCGGGCACGACCCACCTCTCAAATAGTATATTTCTCTGCTGGTAGAGGGAGGTCACAAAACAGCTGTCAGTGCCTCAAAACTGCTGTCGATACATCAAATACGATGTCAAGATCCTAGGGGAATCGTATATAAACTCGCTCTGTCAGCGATGCTATTGATGACGTCAAATGTTGCGCGTTAAATTACAGAGAAAAATGAACACCGTGTAGATGTTGCCCGTTCTCTACCTGGTACATCTTAACACATGTAACAACGAATACTTGAACTACTAATAATGCTAAGGAAAAATATTTGAATTAAATGATTTATTTCATGAACTCTATAATTCGTGCAATTAGCTGTTTAACTTTGATGCTGTACTACTCGTGCTTATGAAAATGTACAAACAATTCATTCACAACTTTCAAATTTATTCACAGAAATTTCAGAATATATTATTAGCCACACAAATATTTTAAAAATATAATCCTGTAATCAAAATCATACAACTGTGTTTGAGAAAATAAAAAATAAGAACGCATTTTTAATTTAAGGTTAGCTTGGGATAGGGGTTTCTCTTACATATCTTCATATACTCAAATCGTTATTTATCCAAATTTTTACTTTTGTGATATGTTTTTCATGTGGACATGCCTTTTTCTAAAAATCGTTTCCTTTGTGTTCAGAATTTCCTGTATGAAATAGAATGTTTTCTCTGTTGATTACTGGTAAGTGTTGGCGTAAGTCAGAAAGCAGAATGCCATGAAATACATATAAATATTTTTTTACTTTTTATGTGCAAAAGATATTAATATGTCTATACATATACAACTTGTTTGGACACTGGAAAATCTAGAAGGCCTCAGTTACCTCATAGTTTTGCCAGTCGCATGCACTTAAAGTGAAAATAAATAAGTTGCAGCACTCTAAAGGTGTTTGAAATAAGTCCACATGATGAAAGAGGAAAAGTTTCTTTTAGAATACTTCTGTGGACAACAAAAGGACTACAACGGGCAAGAATTTGAAGCAAATATTTGGTGTACATACATCGAATGTAGGGCAAGTTATCTAGAACTGGTTTCCAAGTCCGATCAGTTACATTTGCAATTCCAGATCTATTTCTGTATTTCCGCATGGTAATTATTAAGGACGCCGGGGAGAAACTCAGCTACAGAAGTTCCCCTCCTCATTGTGCCAGACGATATCGTATCAGGAATGAAGCTGGATCTAGAGCAGGTCCAGTGGCCCAAAGTAAGGGAGTCTAATACACTTGTGGTCTCATCTGGATTGGAGAGAATGTCAACTAGTCAGGGTGATTTTCTGCTACGAGCAGAATATTGTATCTATATTAAGTGGCTTGCTTGACATTGGACGGTGAGAATTAATACTTCCGTATATCACTCCCTGCTTTTTATGAACTTATTGTACATGATATGAAATTAGTTTTATTATATTTTTTAATTTATGGACGTTCTATAACTGACGTGGTTCTCAGCGTCTATATTCAGATTCGCTATATTCATATAGCGTGACAGAACGCTAATTTTTTTTCCGAGGCCTCTTTTATCAGACTTGAGTTTCTTTACGTGCTACGGTACCACCGGTCTTTTCTTCTCTTCCGAATAATGGTTTAGAAGATTATTTATCGCAAATCGTACCCTTTATCTCTTATAATTTTAATTTAATACAGTCCTGAGGGCTCCAAAAACGATGGCAAAATCCTCCAAAAGTTATCCAAAATTTACGCAGTTTTCTCTTTGGGGGAGAAAGGATCCTCTGTCACAATGATTGATAATTGTTATAATAATAATAATAATAATAATAATAATAATAATAATAATAATAATAATAATAATAATAATAATAATAATAATAATAATAATAATAATAATAATAATAATAATAATAATAATAATAATAATAATAATAATAATAATAATAATAATAATAATAATAATAATAATAATAATAATAATAATAATAATAATAATAATAATAATAATAATAATAATAATAATAATAATAATAATAATAATAATAATAATAATAATAATAATAATAATAATAATAATAATAATAATAATAATAATAATAATAATAATAATAATAATAATAATAATAATAATAATAATAATAATTTAAGTTGGGATAAAATAGAGGTAGAAACGTTTATCCAAAAATGAATTAATAGCATAAAATCTGTATTGTTTTGACATAAAACATAAACTCTTAACATGTACAACGAAATGAAATTTTCCGCACCCAGGTCACCAAACTACAAGTTGGAAAAAGCGTTTAGCGTGCGACCTTAAAAATAAATAGTAATGTTAGTATAAATTATCCGTTAATTTATTTCTAATGTTCGTGCTTTCTTTTTCTTCCTTTCTTGCTTCCTTCTTTATTTCTTTCTTTCTTCCTTCCTTCGCTTTCTTTTTCTTTTTCTTCCTTTATCCTTTCCTCCCTTTCTCTTTCTTGTTCATTCTATCTCTTCCTTCTTTAATGTAACATGCCTCTCTAACGCACTTTAATACAACATAAATATAAAGGAAATAAAGCAGAAAAAAACTCTTAACATGAGCGCTATTAGAACGTTTTGGGGTCTAGAAACTTGGTGCACAGACCTACAGAATTTGAATAAGGAGTATTTAGAAGTTTGGGCACGGTTTTATTATATACACCTTTGCAGTATTTGTAAAATGGCAATTCAAGTAACAAAATGTAACACTTATAATCGATTGTCACTTTTTAAAACTCTGTCTTCTGTTTGTTGAAATATTACATCATTGCCAACTGGTATATTCTTTATAATGTAAAATGTTACTGGGTGTTTTATACCCATTTGCATACAATCAGATTAGACAAAACGAGTTTGATTAAGTGTAAAATGCGGAAATAACACAGTCTTGTATCGCATGGCTTTTATGTTGTAACGAACACAGGGGAAAATGAACCCGAATTTAATATTCTCATTACTTTCTTCGTTCATTTATCAATTCATACATTTACAATCCTAATCATATCTTTTCTTCTCACCTTGTATTACTACATCTTTGTCGAGTTGTAAACTAGGATGTTTATTACGAGCTCCTCATGCGAATGTGCTTCCATACTTTTTATTTGTATTTGTTTACATATTGAACTAGGGATGTATTATGGATGTTTATACAAATGTTTTTATATTTGAATAATTAGAATCATCTCACGTGCTTTATGCTATTACTCCATATAAAACATTTTAGTTAGCCAGTGTAAAGTTTAGTGTAGAAACATTTTGAAATTAATAATAAATATTGGATTAAATTCAGATTATAGAAGCATAACTTGTATACCAGTGTAGCAAACTAAACTTTAAGTCGAAAACATTTAGGCATACAACGCTCAAGTTCTATTTATTGTAGCAGGAACTAGACAGACACGTGTGCCAAGTCACTTACATGGCAGCATCATACATACTGTGAAGTAGCATCTTCTTCTTCTTCTTCTTCTTCTTCTTCTTCTTCTTCTTCTTCTTCTTCTTCTTCTTCTTCTTCTTCTTCTTCTTCTTCTTCTTCTTCTTCTTCTTCTTCTTCTTCTTCTTCTTCTTCTTCTTCTTCTTCTTCTTCTTCTTCTTCTTCTTCTTCTTCTTCTTCTTCTTCTTCTTCTTCTTCTTCTTCTTCTTCTTCTTCTTCTTCTTCTTCTTCTTCTTCTTCTTCTTCTTCTTCTTCTTCTTCTTCTTCTTCTTCTTCTTCTTCTTCTTCTTCTTCTTCTTCTTCTTCTTCTTCTTCTTCTTCTTCTTCTTCTTCTTCTTCTTCTTCTTCTTCTTCTTCTTCTTCTTCTTCTTCTTCTTCTTCTTCTTCTTCTTCTTCTTCTTCTTCTTCTTCTTCTTCTTCTTCTTCTTCTTCTTCTTCTTCTTCTTCTTCTTCTTCTTCTTCTTCTTCTTCTTCTTCTTCTTCTTCTTCTTCTTCTTCTTCTTCTTCTTCTTCTTCTTCTTCTTCTTCTTCTTCTTCTTCTTCTTCTTCTTCTTCTTCTTCTTCTTCTTCTTCTTCTTCTTCTTCTTCTTCTTCTTCTTCTTCTTCTTCTTCTTCTTCTTCTTCTTCTTCTTCTTCTTCTTCTTCTTCTTCACTTCATGGCATAGGCAATCAAGTGCCTGTTCCGCCTTCGAAGTCCTCCAGCCATCGTTTCCTGGGTCTGCCCACCGATCTCCTACCTGTAGGATGATACTGTAATATTTGTTTTATAAGTCTATTATCTGGCATTCTTTCAACATGTTCCTTCCATTTTTGTTTGAGAACTTTTAACCTATCATTCATACTAAAAATGCCCAGCTCTTCTCTTATATTTTCATTTGTTATTAAGTCCCTCTTCGTGCATCCTTTCACACTTCTCAAGAATTTCATTTCTGAAGCCTGTATTTTACTCTGTTGCATTTTAGTTAACGTCCAAGTCTCACTTCCGTATGTCAGTATAGGTACAGCCATAACTTTGTAGAACTTTAATTTTGTTTCTTTACGTATTTTGCTTCTAAATGTTCTATTATTTTTCCACACACTCTTTGAAATTTGCATGTTTTATTGTAGACATCATATTCCTTGTCATAACTAACATCAGTTCCCAAGTAGTTAATTTTATAAAAGAAATTTTCATATTATATTGCTTACAAAGTTCACTAAGTTTAAAAATAGATTTTTACAGGGCAGACTCGCTATTTTGTATAATAACTAAGTCGTCAGCAAACAATAAAATATTTAAAAAGTTTTTATTTGAAATTTAGAACCTAAATTCACTAGCTGCTTCCATTTGCACACTAGGTCATCAATATAAATACTAAAAAGTGTAAGTGATAAAGTACACCCTTGTCTGACACCCTGATTAGTAAGAACTTTTTAGAAATTTTACCATTGTTCCTCACATTTATTTTTGTTTGGAAGTAGAAGCATTGTATCATTTTTAATAATTGTTGTGGGTATCCTTCAGGTGTGAAGTAGCTGTGTACCGAATTTATCAAGTGGATGACATCTCCTGACTAGCCGGTTGAAGAGATAAGAAGATACACTCTCCCTCTGACGTAAATTACATAAGCACACGCGATGCAAGGAGATAGCTTTGGAAGTTGTCAGAAAATCTTGCAACGAAGTAAACGATCGTGCGAGATTGTTGGAGCACTATATGAGTTGGTGAATACGTTTCTGATGCTATTTGAAGTGCTGGTAACTCAGTGATAACTTCTTTGAGTGAATCCGTAATGACAGTTGTGACATGGTAAGCAGTTCGAAACTTCCTTAGTTCGATGTCCCAGTGGTTGAGGTGAGAAATAAGAGGCTGTTTTGTGCGTGACTTACTGTGAGGAAAGTGAATTGACAGTAAAAACTAAACTAGATCATATAAGTGACAGTTGTAACCATAATTTTTATTTGTAGTTAATTTCTCTCCATCTTAATCAGCCACACGTTGGGGCGCAATATGCAACCGGATTTTCTATTCGTTGCAGACAGGATGCACGTTGACTGTTTCGAAGACCCAGGTCGGAAAGCCAGATGTAACAGGGTTACTTCGCTGTAGTTTTAATTGTTTCTTGATGGTTGAGTTTGATTAAATAAGAGTCATGAGATCTCTCGTTTTCAGGTGTTGGTTTCGAGTGACAAATACAATTTTGGATTAGTTAAATTTCGTAATATATATTTTAATTGTATAATCTGAATTACATTTTACTCGAACTTTCTTTCTTAGTCAATCATTGCAGGTTATTTCCAGCATATCGATAAATCCCTACTTCCTTATTAGTTAGTTTCCGTTAATTACATAAAATTCCTCACTACTGCACATCCACTCATCACTATCAAGATTACACAATATCTCCTTTTTGAAGATTATTTATTTTCCGTTACTTAACCTTTATATTCACCGCGACATTTTTTTATAATCATGAAACAAGATTACAGAACATATATTATGAAGATTATTGATTTTCTTTTTCTATCCATAACTTTTCGTCTTACCACATCAAGCAAGATTATTGATTTTCTTTTCTTATCCAAAACTTTTCGTCTTTCCATATCAAGCAAGATTATTGATTTTCTTTTCTTATCCAAAACGTTTCGTCTTACCACATCAAGCAAGATAATTGATTTCCTTTTCTTATCCAAAACTTTTCGTCTTACCACATCAAGCAAGATTATTGATTTTCTTTTCTTATCCAAGACTTTTCGTCTTACCACATCAAGCAAGATTATTGATTTCCTTTTCTTATCCAAAACTTTTCGTCTTACCACATCAAGCAAGATTATTGATTTCCTTTTCTTATCCAAAACTTTTCGTCTTACCACATCAAGCAAGATTATTGATTTTTTTTCTAGCAACCGTTCATTATTTTTTTTATAATGTTATTACATGGCCCACTAATAGTCAGATAAGAAAACAAGAATTTTCAACTGGATATTCATATAAAAAGTTCTAACTAAAACATATCGTTACACAGTGCAAAATGAACGAAGTCACAATGTAAAGCCGCCACAGATGCGACTGACATGGAAGCCTTCTGCTATCAGTTGACGACAAGTGGGGTTTTGAGTAGGCTAATGAAGAATAGGTTAACAGATCGAATAATTCCATAACCTAGCACTGCTGAGGTAGACAGGATTCAATGTATATCTCTAGACTTGGTTCCAACCTCTTTTTATGTGCACTATTTTCAGAAAAATCCCTAGAGGATACTTTCTCTGCTTCGTTTTATTTTCATTGGGATTAAATGCAGGCAGTATGTTCCTCTCAGAGAAAGCCAGAGACAGAGAGAAAAAGAAGGCATGATTGAGAGCAGGGCTTTTAATTGAGACAGGCAAAACGAGTGCGATAAAAAACAAGATTAAAGGCAATGTCCTGAAAGAGTGGAAATAGGGGGAGAGAATAAAAAGAGAAGAAAAGAACATCGCGAGAGAATGATAGAGGATGGTGTTCATTGACAAGACAATCAGGCATTTATTGTCGGAGCTTCAGATAAACTATGCCTTCTTCAAGTGTGTTTTGTTGAGGGTTCCATTTAAACATCAAAGGCAAAACAAATTTCTCATGTCGGCTACAGCTGTAAATAAAAACCAGGAAAAATTCTCAATGCAGAATGGTTTTGGTTACAGTGTTAAACAGCAAACTGAAACGGCTTTTAAGAGCTCAGTGAAATGGACAAGGATCTTGTGGCCAATTTATAGAAGAAACATTCTGGTACCTTACATTGACGTGTCTTTTTCTACCTAATAATGTTTTTTATACATCTCTTCCATAAAGGTTCTTATAAACGTCTATTTTCTATCTACGTCATATTAATCGAGATATGCGTCAAGCAAACATGTTTTTATTACACATTCGATTTAGGTACAAACGGATACACAGGGGTCTGAAGCAAACGTTTTGTCAAATGAAAGGATAGAGCCAGACTGAAAAATTCAATGCCATAGCCGGGATTTGAAGCACGGATCTTCTAGTCTCCGTCCAGCCGCTCTAACCATTGAGCTACTATGGCCAACGTGCCGATATGACATTAAATTCTCCAACTGACTCGTGTTCCTCCGGGTAAACCACTAGGAGTTCTCATAAACACATGAGACTACTACCTTAATGGCGACTTATTATGCTGTAAGTACTTTAAGGCCCGGGCTTTATAGTTCGGACCACTATTAGGTACAATTAATGGAAATTAATTGTTCTTTCACACTAGCCGTTTGTAGGACGCACTATGAAAGGATAGAACCAGACTGAAAAATTCAATGCCATAGCCGGGATTTGAACCACGGATCTTCTGGTCTCCGTCCAGCCGCTCTAACCATTGAGCTACTATGGCCAACGTGCCGATGTGTATGAGAACTCCTAGAGGTTTACCGGGAAAGTCACGAGTCAGAGAATTTAATGTCATATCGGCACGTTGTGTATGAGAACTCCTAGAGGTTTACCGGGAAAGTCACGAGTCAGAGAATTTAATGTCATATCGGCACGTTGTGTATGAGAACTCCTAGAGGTTTACCGGGAAAGTCACGAGTCAGAGAATTTAATGTCATATCGGCACGTTGTGTATGAGAACTCCTAGAGGTTTACCGGGAAAGTCACGAGTCAGAGAATTTAATGTCATATCGGCACGTTGTGTATGAGAACTCCTAGAGGTTTACCGGGAAAGTCACGAGTCAGAGAATTTAATGTCATATCGGCACGTTGGCCATAGTAGCTCAATGGTTAGAGCTGCTGGACGGAGACCAGAAGATCCGTGGTTCAAATCCCGGCTATGGCATTGAATTTTTCAGTCTGGCTCTATCCTTTCATAGTGCATCCTACACACGGCTAGTGTGAGAGAACAATTAATGTCCGTTTTGTCAAAAGTTTAAAAAGCGAGTCACTATATATTAAATTCCAGATTATATAATTTTTACAATGACAGCGTGAGAAACAAAAGAATGATAACTTAATACTTAATAAATAAATGATTGGAAAATTCAAAACAGGAGTAAATAAATAAATTGCTGGTACAATATATTGTGGCGCAGTACCTATTATGCAAGGCTACTAGAAGGCCTGCGCCGGAATCGCAAACAGATAAGCTACGCTCTCGCAAGTGTTAACAGATGAACGCTATCACCATATAATGGAAACTTCTGAATGTTTCTCCTTTTCGAACGTTCAGGAGCTCTCTGGAAACGTCTGTAAGCTATATAAGTGAGTGTTCATGCGAAGCAAGTGGGGCGTTTGGCGAAGCGAGTCTTGGATATTCTCACGAAGGAGTGAAGTGCAACTCACTTCGCTTGTTACCTCACGAGTACCCCGCACGGTTTAATAGTGATATAAAATTATGCAAAATTCACTCGGAATGAAGGGTACTTTACAGCCACTTTATAGCTACTCACAAAAATCAAGATATGATATTATTATGCACGTCAGACCTTCTGCATATAACTTCAGAGGTTATACCGTTGTAGTGAATCACATCCCGTAGGGGAGGGGATCCGTCCCCTTCAGCTGCCGTGGTGCGGGCTCTGCGGACCCTTAGCACTCGTGGTACCTCTGACGTTACTAGAGGAACCTCGGGCCGAACATCTGAGCCCCTCCTTCGGGAGTTGTTCGGATTGGGATGGTCTCGAGGGGGCAGTGGTTGCCGATACCCGTGGGAATCGGGTACGTCTTCGGACGGGGTTGAGGGAAGCCATTAATTCTCCCGGGTACTAGCCTGCAAAGCTAGTAGGTGTGCTAGATCGCCAGGTGACCCCACCGAGGTCATATTGGTAGTCTTCACCTTTGGTGTTGGCGCGCGTAAGTGGCGTATCCACTTCCATTCCGTCTTGTGTCGTAGGACCAGATGGGGGGGGGGGGCCTTGTTTGTTACCCAGGCCTTGTCCTATGGAAAGCCCCACGGAGGACCGAGCGCCCTTTGTGACAGCTCGGATAACTCCCTGGTTGAAAGAGGCCCGGGTCTTGTTCCTACGGGTTCAAGTCTAATGGGAGTAGAACCTCTGGATTCAAACTGTAGTGAATCACAGTCGAGCGGCGTTGCATAGTCAGAACTAGCTTACTCTCGCTTTGTAGTTATTAAATAACGCTCGGATATTAAGAATGTATTAAAATATTAAAACTTATTTCATATATAAAGAGAATGATTAGCCAAGCATGCACGAAAATAGAGTGTAAGCTTTAGTATTTCGGAATTTACGCGCAATTATATTGTACATATTATATAGTCAGAAATGAAACAACCTTGAGGTGTCAGGAGAGAGGTGATCATAACTTTGTGACTCTCCCATTCTTCTTCCACCTGAAGAATTCTGAAAACAAAAAATAGGCTTGAGATATAGGAAAACCAATGACGATCCTAAATTCCTTACGGAAACTAGTAACTGTTGTATCAAGATTGAAATTCCATGGCACAGTGCACGTTTTACGAGTTTCTGGACGAAGGTAATGCGGCAAGTGACGATAACATGACCATGTGAGGATGTTTGCCGGAGTGACGACGAGCCGCTCGTCATTTCTCTTGAATAATTAGGTACGTTAATTTTTGTTGCCATTTATTTGGTTTCACCAAACAGCAACATTTTAAACAGATGCGCTTAAGAGCTCTGGCATGTCGCTATCTTTCTTACACACATGCGCATGATATGTCTACTTGCAACGCCCTCCTATTGGCTATTGCCATATGGAGGAGGTTTGACGCGGATAATAGTTATGTGTATAGCTTTTTTAATAGAAATCAATAGTCATTTTAAGGAATGGAAAAAAAGAAGGATTTCTCATATAAAGATAGTTTGGCATGGGGATTGATTCAGGAATGCCTATTATTTGATTTTCTTGGGGATTATGAAAAGATTAAAAAGTGTTACATAGTTGGCTATCTTCAGTGCGTACAACAAAGGGGATCCCGCAATTGGGCAAAGCACCGCACGGAGGCTCGTAGGTTGGGGCCGTTGTGGCTCTACTGAGAGGGAAGGGAGATGAGCAGAAAGATCCGAATGTCGACCAGATCCGGATCAACGTCGGGCGCAAAGTATGGACGGGGTTCCAATCGTTTCCAACACGGACGCATTCGAAGCCACCTGTCCCTGCTCCCACAGGCCTTTCACTCCCTAACATATTATTTAACCAAATCTATGTTAAAACAATGTTATTAAAATTGCTTCAATTCATTTATCTTAAAACCATTTCAGTATTATTCCCGTTATCTCAATCGGTTTTCCTCATCTAACTTAGCTGACGTGGAAATGGTCTAATTCAAATTCTAGCAACCTAATCATGGATTTACGTCGTATAAGCATAAGATACGTCATCAAGTGATCTTACTCTTCGAAACTGAGCTCCTACGTTACGTAGAAGCGTTCTTTTCCTGTGCTTTTTCTAGTACGTCTAGTTTATTTCCTAGTCAGGTGATTTTTATTGGATTACGTGACCGATTTTAACTAATTTTTATTGGTATTATTCCTATTTTAAAAAACCCAGACGCTTTTACCTGCAATTATTATCACTATTTTCGCGTGATTTTTTTTTCTGCCTGTTCGAGTGACTTTTGCGTAACTTACTCTTCTTCCACATTGTCTAAACTATCGTACCTACAAGTTACTTTTCATTGTTAACGTCATGTCTTCAAATACTTGAAAGCTGTTTGTATACTTACATCTACTGTTCTCTGTTCGAACTCTGCTTTCAGCTCAATACATTTGTTTTTGTTTTTTCAATACGTATACTATTTAATACATGCAGAATTAAATACCTTTTCTTTTTCAATCATTTCCATTTTTACTGCGATTCCTTAGCATATCCTATTTCTTTAATTTTTACTCAAAGTGTTATTTTGGCCCCATTTTGTGAAGCATATTACCTTATCCATGATCGCTTGAGGTAAGCGGATATACAACACAATACTCCGGGAGTAACGAGTTCTTATTTTCTTAACGTTAACCAAAATAATAAATTCCATTTGAGCTCTCCGACGTTACCTATTACGGAGAATGTTACTCTCATATTCATGTACTTCTGTAATGAAGTTGTTTAAACATTACTTCCGAGGTAATGGATGCATGGTGCCCATAATTTATCTCGCAGTTGCTTATGACAGTAACCATCTCCAGTATATTCTCTGTTCTTCGAATTTTGCCAGGTTTAAACAAGTTTGCTTCAACCTACGTGAGGTACAGAATACATTGTCACATTACTTTACAGAATACTTGGTGAGTACTTATCTTAACACTATGTAGACAAAACTAAGTTTTCATATACTCTAATTAATTTGTAGATTAACTAGGGAAAAAAGCGAACATCGTGATTTTGAATGCACATCTCGAATCTGGTTAAAAAAGAAGTGAGATAATTTGTTAAAGGTAATATGTAATAAACTGAGATAATTTGTTATGAATAATGATAAATTTCCTATAAATCGAATATCTTAAAAATTTTCCTCTATTAATTCTTTTTAGCAAATAATAGTTTAAATTCTTCATGAAGTTTATTAGTAATTTTTTAATTGCATTAATTTTAATTATATCTGATCATTATTTTCCATCCCAAAGCTAGTATGCGTTTTGAACATTGTCCGTAAAGTACACTAGGACAGTTGAACCAGAAAGTTACTTGATTTAATCGTCCTGGTGTTGCATCAGCTTGATGGAAAGTGGCTACAATATGAAAGAGGCTACAATTCTAGGTATTTGAAAATAACTTGCCATTCACTGTGCAGTTCCACCTTAGAAATTGGTTTTGACAAAAACACTAGCGGACTCTCGCTGGGGTACAAGGGCCTGCGCCCTTCATTTAAAGTTATACCAAAAATAGTATTACATAATTTTGTGTTATTTCATAATACTGTGCGCAAAACCTGAATATTAAGGGGAGCTAATTTTAAATGGCTTTTCATGTGTAGGTTTAGTGTATGTACAGGCACAATCTCCAGATACCTAAGCTTAGTAGCAGGTCAGAATGTTTTGAGTTAAAAGGAGTTATGATGTCCAAAGGAATGTTAATGGTCTCACAGGAAGTGTTCACTAAGGTCATTTTGTGTACTTTCCTCGTATATGTACAGTGAACCTGTCCTGACCATCGGAACAAGAGCAGCTTCTCAAAGCGATATGTCACGGGGTCAACGTTATTATTTCCCATCAGGTGATTGCTCTTTTGCGCCAATGATTCTATAGTAATCTATACTACAATAAATTAACGGTAAACTAATTCACTATGCTTCCAACTCAACTAACGTACCTATACTTTAATAACATTACGTGTTAAAAATATTCAGCATTATCATAAGATTAAACTTGAGTGGTTAGTGAGAACGTAATCGCAGAGTGAACTTCGTTGTAAATAGAGAGCTTAATGTTCATTGCATTTTTACGTTATATTTTATAATTGTTTCAATAGGCTTAAGCCCCAACCCTAAAAGAAGTAGTGACTCCACAGACTGATGTTTAAATGTGCTGTTTCTTTCTAAGCAAAAAATTAATAATTACTTACCATTCTTTCATATAAACAAGAGTACACAAAGTGTTAACAAACATCTGAAATCATTAAAAACTTGTGTCAAGGTGGATAATTTATTTTAATAAACGTGTAGTGTATAATGAATGCATATGTGAAATAAAAAAATGTATATAAAATTACTTTCAACTATGTCTTCCAGAAAAGTGAAAATTGTTTTTTGCGCCAACTTTTTACAGTGGATTGGAATAAATTCATATTTATGGATTTCTACAATGTAACTTTTATGCTGTGCTTCAGCAGCTAAGATGTGTACGAGCGCCACTGTCTCAGATAAACAATATATTCCATATCATTCATTTCATTTACCTTTTCATCCTTAAAAGAAATCAACAAAAATATATCTATCTATGCATCAAAGCACTACGTGAAGAGCGCATTTTTGGTTTTTGGTCTATAGTAACGAGAAAATAGTTACTCACAAAAGAACTATTAGGTATGCAGTATAGAACAAATTATTATTCTGAAACCATATATGTAAGCATACATTTGTTCCCCCTTTTCTATTTTTTCCCGATTAGGGAATGTGTCCGTTCCCACTTCGCAGCTGTTTCCAGGGGGCTCTGTCATTTTGTTCTACCATCTCTCTTACTGTTCTTAGAAAGTATTCAAGTTAATATTTTTGTATTTATTGTTTCATTCTATCGACAATCCTTATTTAGTCCATTGTTGTATGAGTATATCCTTTCATGCTTTTAAGAATTTTCATTTCTCCGCTTGAATTTTATTAATTGCATTTGAGATCGTACCCAGGTTTCCCATAACACAACTGGAGTAAGCCAAAGGAGAAGAATTAAGACGATTTAGAAGTTTTAATAATATATTTAGTAATACCCCTTTCAGGAAAAGGAAAATATATAAATATAATTGGAGCGGCCGACGCCTAAGTTCACCAATAGAAAATAAGGTGTTAAACTTTATGTTACAAGATATTAGGATTATATAGGTAGCTATATATGGAGGTCCCGTAGGGGAGGGGATCCGTCCCCTTCAGTTGCCGAGGTGCGGGCGCTGCGGACCCTTAGCACTCGTGGTACCTCTGACGTTACTAGAGGAACCTCGGGCCGAACTGCCGAGCCCCTCCCGTAGGGGAGTTCGGATTGGGTTGGATTCTAGGGGGCAGTGTGTTCCCGACACCCACGGGGAATTGGGAACTCCGGCCAGGCTACTGCCGCCCGGAGGGGGTAGAGTGTTGCCTCATAAGTCCCGGGTCCTAGCCTGCAGAAGTAGTAGAAGGTGTGCTAGATCACCAGGTGGCCCCACGAGGTTTTCAGTAGTCTTCCCTGCGGGGTTGACGCGCGTAAGTGGCGTATCCACTTCCATCCCGTCTTGACGTTGTGCTCAGCGGGAGGCTTTTTAAGAAATCAGGTATTGCCCTATGTAAAGAGCCCCAGAGTATCCATCGCTCCCGTGTAGAAGGAGGCCCGGGTCCTTGGTCCTACGGATCCAGGACTAACGGGAGTAGAACCTCTGCGCTTAACTATATATAATGGAGGGTGTTAGCAGGAGCAAACAAAGAGAACGTTATTAAATAGGAAACACTACGGAGTATGGAACCCCACAGTGCTTAGTTGCTAATAAATCACGTTACACTGGGTTGGCCATCTCTATTTGATTACAAGAATCAAAAAAGAACTATACACGAATGGTTATTTATATTCCTCCTCCCTTTCACACCTAGAGCAACGTAAGTTGATGTATGGTTCCGGGATTTGTTTCGCAACAATCATAGATGAGCGTGATATGGGCTGATGGGGAACCAGTGTGGTTTAGATAAATGTGAAAACTTTAAGTAAGAAGAAACGCAATCTATCTAGGAGAATGAGGCACATTTTGTCTTTTCAAGATTTTGCTGTTATGGTTTGCGGTATTATAATGTCCCATATCACTGAATATAATCCGCTCTGAAGCTGTAAACTAGAAAAAGCTCGCGTTCTTAACTGCTAGGGGACATGTACCTATCCTTGGCCTACATGGACAGTACAATTTACTCTAGGCCTTCGCGAACTATTTACATTATTAATTTTAATACCTACTTTCTAAACTAAGTTACTGAACTGTTGTGCCTACTTGCATTATTAAATGGACAGTAGGTACATAACTCGTGCAACCTGGTTTGTGGGAATTACAATACTGATCGCAAAACGATTTGTTGAATTTGTTAGGGTGTCTAAACATATTCATTGCTCTTAGGCATTTAATAAATGTGAATTATTTTATTGGGTACCCTTTTCAACGTTTTCTGCCTTCTATATCTTATGTTCTAGTTAATTAACCATAGCTCCCATCTTCAGAATTGTCTTGCTTACTGAAATCCCTGTCTGCTGTTCACTTCCATACGTTCTCTTCTTTTTGAGTTACGGAATCCTTTATCTCAGTTGCATTGTAATACATTCTTATCATATTCATGTTGATATTCTACGTTAACGTTCTCTCTATTGCAGTTTTATATTCCTGTAATAGAAATGGTATACATTTCATCTGTTTTCATATAGGTGTACTATGAACATTACCGAGCTCATCTTTAAACATGTCGACGCAAAAATATTTGGCTATTATGTCCCGTGTTGCACCGGTGTCCAGGTTTCAGTGCCTGATGGTTAATGTAACCAATAAGTGCACATTATAAGAAATGTAGTTGGGGGACACCTCACCACTGCTGCTTGTAGAGATACAGTAACCATTGCCATTCAAGAGGAAGGGATGAAGTAAAGGGATTACAACAGGCTGTAGACCACAGACAAATAAGCCAGAGGATGAGCGGAAGTCCGTAACATTTCCAGACCCAAACACCCATCTCACTGCTGGAACTTTCTATAACCGGCACCGTCCTTATTTTATGGGACGATGTAAACAAAAGCACATGTACGTGTGCGACATCATTGACTGTTTAGTCTTGTAACTCTATGCGGATGAAAAATGTAGTTCGTATATCATCTTTAAAGAATTTACGTCTATTGCAAAGTATATAAACATCTTCACATTATTACAAATGCAACAGTCAAACAGTAGTTAATTAGTATTTTATTTGGTAAATGCAAGTGTAACCTGTAGGTATTAATCAAAATGCACGCTGCGCTTGCGCAGTTTAAAAGAGAAGGAAGTGAGAAAATCAGTTTAAAACATGGCTGCTTCCATGTAAACATCACAGAGGGAAACCGTTAAAAATGGGAAAAACAAATGATATTGAACTATTTTGCAAATTATACGAAAAATATCCGACTTTAGCAATAGAAGACATTATTTTTTCAGCAGAATATGTCGGTGTTCAGTGCCAAGTATTAATACCCCGCGAAGTGATGCCGGCCCTCGTAGCCATGATCGCTAAAGCGTATGTCTCTAGCGTTCCGCCGCGTAGAGGGCCGCGGGTTCGAGTCCCGCCGTGAGTATGGGTGTTTATGTTTATAGTGAATATGTATGAAACTAAGGAAAACAGATAAGAAAATAAACGGAAGTAATGAAACACTGTTGAATAAGAAAAAAGGACAAATACATATCTATATACATAGATATTCATTATTCCTTTATAATTAAAAATATAAAAAGTCGGGTTCTGAAGACGGCCGGCTTTCCACTCCAAAAACATAGAAAAAGAAGGAAGCCAGTTGTGAAAGATGAATATGATGAGTTTAAAATGATTTTCGTCGCAAGGTTCATAACTTCTTTGAAAGAAACGAGCCATCATTGTTACAAAAGTGCTTCAAGCAGTAAACAAAGATCCCGATTAGCTGAGCTTTGAAAAACGAGCTTCCACACCATTCTTCGCGACGTAGGTTTTGAATTTGTGAACAGAAACAGAAAAAAATATAATTGTTGAGCGGGAAGATATATGTTGCGGCGAAGGAATTATCAAAGGAAAATTCGGAAGTGGTAGTCGCTTAAGGAATTCGTCCGTTGTGAGATTCCAGTTTGATACGTAAAATCATTTTTTTTCAGTTGCATGCCAGTAGAAATTTTAAGTCATTGCCAAAGTGTTTACACGCTTTTATTTAGCGCTATCATTCCGCAGAAACATTCGTGCCTTAATTTTTAATTTATAAATGAGATGAGGTTATGTGAAGAAATAAAAAAAATTGAGTAATTGTTGTAAGCATTCGTCACATGTTAGCGTGCAAAAGTAAAAATATATTACACAGTAGGTACATCAAATTTGCATTTGATCTTAACACAAAGGTGCCACCACATAGTATATCGAAAACGGCAAAGCAAAACTTTGCATAGAAATTCGTTGACAGCAAACAAGTTTGCCATGTGGGAATAAAATAACACGAATATTACCTCCAATCGCAGTCGCCGGTGGAGTAATACATTTTCCACTTTGTTTACATCTCCTCATAAACTAAGGACGGCGCCAGTATAGAGAGGGCGATTAATGACCCGTTCAAGAAACCACACCTCTAGCTTCCAAAGGGAATACTCCTTTTTTGAGCAAGCTCTGCACCATATATCTGGTACTGTCTGGTACCGCCATAAGCTACGAAATCTAGAAACACATCAGAAACATAAAAGAGGAACAGAAATAAGAAAGTCTAAGCTCTGTGGACCCTGGGCTTATTTGAGCATCACTTCATTTCATTGATCGCCTGATATGACGTACATATGTTGGAGGACGTTAAAGAAACCAAACAATGGAAAAGAAATCAGTGTAAATGAGCAACCAACCCAGCATACGCCTACCGACTAAGCAACCCTGAAGAACCCAAGGTCAGAGTAAGGCGGTAGAAAGAAATCGAACGTGGTACTTGCCGAATGCGAATCTCATACGTTAACGTGGATTCATCTCTCTAGATTACGTTTGTTACGTTTCGTCTCAATATTGTTCAGTTCAGCTCAAGAAATTTATTTAACCCATGATGTGTGATACAGTTCTCTATGCATTATAACTTATAATAGTACTTACATAAAAAGCGATTCTTTATAATCACGCTACCCTTCTCATGATAAATATTTTACTTGCAGTATCAAACCAAACAACACGAACTTGGTCACATCATCAACTGTTCACGTAAGCCACTTTTTGTTATTAATCAATCCTGTCCGGAAAACAGAAAATTCCCTTGTAACGGCTTATGTACGAGTATATCTTTTGGGAATTCTGTTCAACCTGTGAGAAGTTAAACAACTAGCAAATAATATTTTTAAAATAATTAAAGCTAGAGGCTAATGTTTTGTCATAGTTTACATATTTCAGCGAGTATTATGTTTTTCGTGGAATAATTAATCGTCCGTCTCTTATGAATTGTCAAACTGTATAAAACTACAAAATGAATTTAAGATGAAGTGGACTATTGGAAATTCCAAAATTTATATTTTATTAATCACACAATTGTGTTAAATATGGAATATTTATCAGAATCGTTTAAACCATTTTTTAAGAATGAAAAAGAATAAACTCTTTCCATGTAAAGGGTAATTTGGGGTTTGATTATTTATTTTAAAATCTTCGCTGAATTCTTAGATTCAAATATAAAGCTTTGTCTCAATACGAGTCTTCACTTTGAGTTATGCTGTTCACAGACCTAATAAAGTAGCGCTGGGTGAGAAACCACGGTTTCTTACTTCATATGAAGACTACTAAGCTCTTATTTAAGTGTTACAAATTAGAAGTCAAGAAACGTATTAAGAATTTGTTCATGTTTACGTTCCTCGTTGCAGTTTGAAATTAATACACAGAGTAATCATTCATTTTCAAGGACTGTCGAATGTTCTTTAAATTGAGTTGTTTGTGTTTGATTCTTCCTTGCAGTGTGACACATATACTTAAGGACAGTCTACAAGGAGAAGTATGCAGAGTCTTTGACGAGACTGCGCCTCGGTAGCGTAGATGGTAGCATGTGTGCCTCACGTTCAAGAGGTCCCGAGTTCGAATCTCGGTCAGGGTGATTTACCTGGATAAGGTTTTTTCCTGGGTTTTCCCTTATCCTCGAAGACGAATGTCGGGTAACTCTAAGCTCTATGGACCCTGGGCTCATATGAGCATAATTTCACCCATTACATTCATCGTCCGATATGACTTAATGTTGGAGGACGTAAATTACAAGAAGAAGATGAAGAAGAAGAAGAGTTTGACGAGTTCGTATAAAGGTCGCTCTAAAAGTAAAATCATAAAGCACTAATTCGGCAGATCCTTTGGTGGAAGGTTTCCTTTTCTCTTCTTGTCCCTTACATCACCCGTGGAGAAGTTACCACCTCAGTGTTTCTTTTGAGGAGCATCTCATAGGAAGTGCATTACAAAATCAGTCCGCACCATTTCAATATTATTTTTTAAACTTATTTTATGTACCCAGCAATTCTCAAATATGTTCTGTAATGTTGGAGGTATCAGTTATTGTTTACTACAAGCTGAAACAGAAACAAAAATATGCTTCTACTATTTCATCTAGGGGTAGTAAACTATGTCATATAATATAAACCTTTTATCGATTAATGCAATGGGATTGTTACTAAACAACAACAGCATAACTCAAAAACATATAGAAATAAGTGCCAAACTTTGTGTTTGAAATCTTCTAAAAAAGATCTCAAAAGTTTTATTAAACTACCCATTATGTCTAATATGTGGATGAAGGAAACAATATCTATATGAATATCCTAGGCTGTTTTCTTCATATGATATAATTTTGTGTAATTTTATATTACTAAGAAGCCTTAGAAGATATAAAGACCTACTTCAGGAAAAATGTAGAGCTGATCAAAATACACAATACATCATTCCAGAACTTGCATGATTTTCTTGAGGAGGTTGAGTAAATCATAAATACATTGGCTGTTTTTTGAAAGGCACTTCCGTGAATATCAGTCGATTTGCTTTTAGGCATTTTATGAAGCTATACACAATTACAATCATGTGGAACAAAGGGGAGGATTCACAATATTAATCTTCTAAATTATTGTATAATATATAAAGTATGCGGAGGGGTTAAATGAAAGTAAATATGTCATCATTGGGGGGTTTAAAAACAACCCATAAAAGTATGAATAAGCTAGACGTTTCTTAATATATTCACATATTTCACATTCATATTTTAAATTTGTTTTGAGAAGCCATGTTTCTGTGATAACTCTTTCTCTCTAGATAGGGAATTTTTACCTTATCCGTATAATTTATTAAATACGCCATTAAGGCAGAAAGGGAGAGTTGTAGTGAAAGTGAAGAGCAAAAGCTGCATTACAGTGCACTCAAGACACTCAAGAGTGTTGCCATCTCTTCTCGCATCCTTGAGTGGCTAATGACGGCAGGGATAGGCGTCGGTCTCTTCCGTAGCTCTTTCTAGTCTCCTTTTGCAGCCAGCACAACAATTTTGTATCGTATGAATCTCTTTCCTGTTAGCAACTGATGCTTTTTGTTCCGTCTGTATTTATTTTTGTTTTCTTACAAATTGTTCGACATTTTACACACGAAACAATAATAATAAAAAACTTTTATTGCAGCCAAATGGTCATATAAAACGAGGTCAATTTCAAACAGATACAAATTATTCAAGTTTACGTTCTGGCGCCTTGGTTCGCGTAGTCTTTAATTGAATCGGTTCTTTTCCTGCACAGTTCTATTTGGTCACATGTTTGTCCGCATAAGTTGCACCCACACGTCTCTGCTGGCTCAGGTATGATGTGTTCTTGCAGATGAGACGATGTGTACCGCACACACGAAACATTGTAATACTGCTTTAACCTGTAAAAGAAAGTTTTCCACACTTTTCGTTGTATAATATTGAAATATTGCACTGAAGAGTATAATTTGAAAGGAGAATTAAATAAACAATATTTTTTGACCATCTTCTGCTTCTTTCTTAAGCGCTTCGTTTTTCCTAATTCCACAGTTTTTGCTATTACAAATCGTGATTTACACATGTTTTGATGTCGTAAAATCTGATTAAATGTCACATATGTGCGCCAATCTGTTCCTCACTGGTTAATCATAATTTTCCTTGACTATTATGATATTATTTCAGTATACATACTGCTGTCAGGTCTTTCCTACCAAGTGTTCAGTTAGAAATATTCAATTAAGACCCACTCTGTAAACTCACTACGAGTTTGAAGTATACTTTGGGAATCTTATCAGTATTTGTCTACTCTCTTATTCCACAACTGTAGCTGAATAATGCTCATGATTTACTTTACTCGTATGTCTTGTAGTTTTGTTCTAAACAGCCTTAGCTGGTGTTCCTTTATTTGAGGCTTTTATTTCCTTCCGTCCATATCATAATATTTCGTCGATATATTATCGTAATGCTTCAGTTTCGCTACCCTCAGCATCAGTACAGAGACATTTTCTTCAGGGGTCTCAGCAATTCAAGCTCCGGAATCAGGACAGTTGGGGAGTTAATGACGAAATCCGGTCTGTTACATCAGCAGTGACCAGGGGAGCAAATGCGAGGACGTGTTATCCCAACCCAGTCTGTGATGAAGCAATTGAGATCGGCTATTGATCCATCCTTTTGGTTGTTAAGAAAACAGCAAGGGTTTATATCGGCATTCATCGTTAACTTTTGCGACAACTCAAGCTTTGCTAGTTTTATACATACTATGTATATTTGATATTTAATGCCAGTAGCTGGAATGTACAGGATAAAATTGAACAATTTCTCGGTTATAGAATTCGTGGAACTATTCTTGCCAGACAGGAGGACATAAACGTTTAGATGTTCTCAAATGCACAAAAAAGCGACAACATAAGTTCAGTATTTTCTATAGTAACCTAATGTGGTTTGATTTAATCGATGCATATTTCCAGGTAATTGGACATCTTTTTGATGAAAAAAAAATGTCATGAAAAAGTTATAACAGTCAACCAACCTCAGCACGTCAGATGTAAGACCATTTATGGAATTGAATACAAGGATGCAGCGGTTAGGAAAGTACAGCCGCAAAACTCAAAGTACTCACCGTTAGCCCTTTGCTAAAATTAGCTTCGCTTTTCCTCTTGCCTCATCTGCCCTGCATTTTTGAGTCCACCCGAATCAAAGGAGACTTGATTAATTAGAGCCAACTGAAAAATTCAATGCCATGGCCGGGATTTGAACCACGGATCTACTGGTTTCCGTCCAGTCACTCTGACCCTTGAGCTACCATTGTCAACGTGCCTTCCTGACATTAAATTCTCCAATTGACTCTTTATATTTCCCGGTGGACCACTTAAGGTTCTCATATTTGAGACAACTACTTGTGGCGACTTACTATTGTAAGTACTTAATTACCAGGATTTTTATCGTAGATTATTTTTTAATGTAAATTTATATTGAGGAATTAATCCTTAAAGAATTAATCCTTTTAAATACATTACTCCGGTATATGGGTGATTTTTGATTAATTAGAGCCAACTGAAAAATTCAATGCCATTCAATGCCATTCAATGGTATACATTACTCCGTGGTTCAAATCCCGGCCATGGCATTGAATTTTTCAGTTGGCTCTAATTAATAAAAAATCACCCATATACCGGAGTAATGTATTTAAAAGGATTAATTCTTTAAGGATTAATTCCTCAATATAAATTTACATTAAAAGTAATCTACGATAAAAATCCTGGTAATTAAGTACTTACAATAGTAAGTCGCCACAAGTAGTTGTCTCAAATATGAGAACCTTAAGTGGTCCACCGGGAAATATAATGAGTCACTTGGAGAATTTAATGTCAGAAAGGCACGTTGACCATGGTAGCTCAAGGGTCAGAGTGACTGGACGGAAACCAGTAGATCCGTGGTTCAAATCCCGGCCATGGCATTGAATTTTTCAGTTGGCTCTAATTAATCAAAAATCACCCATATACCGGAGTAATGTATTTAAAAGGATTATTTAAAAAACTTAGCCTATATACGGCTAGTGTGAAAAAATAATTAATTTCCATCAATTAACTAAAATAATAAGAGTTAAATGATGCAGCCTGGGATTCAAGTACTTACAATAGGAAGTCGCCACAAACGGTGTATCTCGGATGGGAGAGCCCCTTGTGGTTTACCGGGGAAATATACGAATCAAATGGAGAATTTAATGTCATGACGGCAAGTTGGCCATGGTAGCTTAATGAGTTGGAGCGACTGGACGAAAACCAGAATATCCGTGGTTCAAATCCCGGCCGTAGAATTGAATTTTTCATGTTGACTCTATCAAAAACCTTAGCCTATATACGGCTAGTGTGAAGAAATGATTAATTTCCATCACCCACCTTATTGTTTCGTAAGGAAATATAATCTACCAACTAGGTTAAAACCAGTGCATTGGTTTGAAAGGAATTGTGTCACATACGTACATCTATAATTACCATTGTTTACATTAAGATAACACACCTTGCGGATTTTTCCGAGCAGAAGATTTTCTCACAAGGCATTTCTCTGCTGCGAGTGAACACACTGCATTACACATGAATACTGTGAAAACCCTTTTTCGAGGGATATACTCGCACTAAACTTTAGCTTTCAACAGGGGGGAACTCTCAAAACCACAATCAACCACTTGAACTGGGAGCTAAACCTGGAGTGAAGGGTTCTAAAGCCATGTCAAACCAACTTCCTTGCGCATGGGAAGTTAAAGGAATGAACTGCTTTACTGTTGCAAAATCTCCCACGTGTTGCAGTTCTTCGTTCCAGAAGAATGAATTATTCTCTAATTAGTATGCGGGATAACAAGCTTCTTATTAGTTTTATGTTACACTTCACAGGTTGTTCTTGGAAGATTCGAGATGTATCTACAAGGCATTTGTCTCTCAAATATCTTAAACATTACTATGATACTTAAATCAAAATTCTTACAAACATCCAAGAAAGAGTAGTTTTGGTCTTTCTTTAAAAATCGCTGTGTATTACCAAATTTGGTGTTCAACCAACCTCTCGTTTTCGACTTTTACTGTTCATAATTATTAAAGTTATGGTTAATTTAGCGAGATTTTTACGAAAATATTCATGCTGTGTCCTTAATGGTCCACTTAAACACTACATTATGCATTTATTCATTTTCACTTTTGGGTTCTGCTGTTCACAGATGCATACAGAAATTTTATTTTATAATTTCCAAAATTATTTCTTTTATGTTTTAGGAACCTGAAAGGATGTAATTTCAGTATTTCTGGTGGAAAGGTGAGAGTAAATACTTCAGGATTCAAGGTTTGGTTTGCATTATTATATCGTCGTCAAATGATATCATTTCCTTGAATATTAAATAACTTATAACTAAAATATAATTCAAATGATGTAATTATAAATTACTTCAAAATATGCGTTTATCGTACTGTGGAACTGTTAAAAGTGAATCTTGTAAGTGTTGTTGAAAAAAATGGAGAGCAGAAAATTTCCTGTTTTTAAATTTAGGTTAGTATCATATATATCATTAATTGATAATCAAGTTTAGATAAATAACGGTGTTAGCCATCCATAACAGCGTTTCTTATTAAAAGCGTACATTTTAAGACTTTTGTTTTTAGTATAAGCGCCAACTTTTACTTCAAGAAAGCGGCTGCAGAAATTTTACTGCTGTTGATCATAGCATATTCAAATCATTAAGGGATACCTTTTGTAACAAAACCTGACATTTAAATGTTAAAGATTGACTTATTTATGAGTTTTATAAAGTGGTTGCCGTACAAAATTTATAATTTTCGGGTAGGAACATATAACATATTATGTACACTGTTTCATTATTATTGAAAGTTCAAGTTCCTTAACTGGAAATGTTATATCAGGCATTAATTGGATGAAAGAGGTAAGCTAATGCTCTAATGACCTCGAGATCAATAAAGTTAAGAGGTATTCTAATTCTTCTGGTGATTTTTTTTTTTTTTTTTTGCAAGTAATTAGTTCACCTGAGCTGTATTCAAACTCGGGAACTCTTGAATACCAAGTAAACGTGCTACACCTACATCATGGAGGTGGATTTTACATTATTGTTGTCGTACACAAATCAATTGTTTTCCAAGCACAGTAGAGAACAGTCTAACAGAGAAAGAGCAATGAAGGCAAAGAATATATAATTCTACAAAGCTGCTGTTTCTGCTAGTACAATTATTTAGTAAAACAATATAGCGTCCTATATGTACGTAGTAATAAACGCAATATCATTTTGTTCATTAATAGTTTTATTTGTTATAATATTATTGCATATGTTTATGTGATGCTTAAACAAAGGGGTGCCTGTAGCTACAGCCTTTGTTAGCAAAATAAACAAATGTTGTGAATGCAGTATTCATGGCATACACGGTACGCGGAACTTCTAACAAACTGCTAAACAAACTGCCTGATTTGCACAAGCAAAATATTTATTTTCCTCAGGGCTGTATAGAGCAATGATATTGTATGCCTGTGTATGTATGTGTGTGTTTAAAGAAACAATGAGCTCAAACCAGAAGAGACAATACATCGCAGTACCAGTTTGTAAATTATGTCTAGGAAGCTGGTAATGTGGAACTTCATGTGTTTTATATCGCAGAGAGGACTAGAAGGAATGGAACAGCACAAGGAACTGATTAAAAGGTTCCAAAACAGCCACTTAAAGCGGTATTGCGGTAATGGGACTTCAAGATGAACCTTTATTGTATTGTTGCTGAACAATGTGGCTAACTAACTGAATTTTTATTATGGCTCAATATGAATCAGTTACAAATGTTCTTTTACTGTTTCTATCCCATCAATGTAGCCAAGAACTAAAGTCGAATATTTCAGTAAGGAAATCTGACCAATTTAACCATAACAAATACATATATCGTCTTCTCGTAGTTTTCGTATAGTTTTAATACTGACCCTACCAGATCATTACTATTTTTAATTTACTTTCGATTTGAAAATTATATTTCAATAAAAGTAATGAATTTTAAAATGTACAGAATTTTTAAAGTTAAGGTAATAAATGAACTAAACATGACAATAAAAGCCGCAATTGAAGACGTGACAGTAACTCTTTTATTAATTTCACTTTTTGAAACCTGTTTACATGATTGAGTCATTCTGAGGATCAATAAATTCAATATGCCATGACCTTAATTATACAGTAATGACTAATTACAGTACACAGCTTGTATATTTCACATATTCATTGAAATATTCCACACAAGCAGCTGCTTTGTCATCCTAGTGATGCTTATTTCTTCCTACAAAATTCCAATGGGCATTTTTGAACCTATCAAAGCAGTAAAGTTTAACTGGCTTTTTGGAACTAGGTTTTTCAATAGAAAATAGCAGTGCTTAAAAATGTATGAACTGTTCTTTCGGAGCAGTGTTTGGAACATGCTTCCTTTCCCGGTACTGATCTGCAAAATGAATAACCCCTTCCAAATAATATTATAACAATATTAATAATCAAACTCTTGCATCTTGTTAAGATTAGATGTGCTGGTTTTATAATCGAATCTATGAATACTTTCCTTATAGATAAATTAATCAAAATCCTATTTTACTGATTAGTGATTCTTTCATAGGAGACAAAAGAATTAAGATAGGACTGAGCGTGGGGCTAAACAAAGAGAAAAGCATTTATAATTTAGAATAATCTAAATTTATATTTATAAATACATTTTAAAAAAGTATATATATTTTTTTGCATTTTACTATGTATTTATAATTTAATATATAGGGAAATAATGCAGTAACTGTATTTTCAGACTTTCGTCTCTTGCGAACTTTCTTTCGTCTCAGTCAACATTCTTGAGTGGAAGCAACGGTCTTACAAGGTCAGTAGAATTTAGCGCTAAATGCAAATTTCCCCTTCACCTGCTCACTTATTAGGCCCTAAAAGCACAAAAAAGCTTAGATTCACAACTAAAAACACTGTAGAGTCTAGCTTCTGGTCTGAAACCCAGTCACTCAAACCTACTGTTTAAAAGGCATGCAGAGCGTAGTAAGAACTGATTTTAATACCACGCTTTCCCTCCAAAAAGGTTTGTGAACCCTGGTTTCCTATCTTTAAAGTCACTTTAATGCTGTTTCATGTTCATTACTGTTTAACAAGGATGGTGCAAAAGTGAACGTTAAAATGTCTGGAGTAAGATAACCTTGTATGCTTGTATAGAACACAAATGCACGCAGATCCCTGTGTATCTGGGAAATATTCTCTGAGCTTTTCTTTCCATTGTCTCCTCTCTGCTATGGGGAAAAAAGTAAAATGTGTCTGATATATGAAGACACAAACTACCTTATGTCGAATAGTTCCCATTTAGACATTAGAGCCTTTACTGCTACCTACAATAATGTTATTACACTGACATATAGGACATGACATTCGTATGCATTTTTTCTGTTGGCCACAAATAAAATTTGTTCATTATAGCTATGCATGACGGTTTAATATGAAACATTGGCGTACTTAACAAAGTGGTTTACTGCAATTATCCGTTAACATGTATGTAAATGTGTGTGTGCGTGCGTGCGTGTGTATGTGATTTCAAGGGCCTCCAACGGATGATACCATTCACGCTATTGAACTTTCCCCTACTACGAATGCTATTGTTATGTATAGCAAACCACTTGACCTTAACAGTAGAAGGCATAAAAGCTTTATATTTATTGTTAGAAGTATTGGACGGTAGTGCTGGACATTCGTCTTTCAGGATAAGTGAAACCCCCGGAAAAAACCTTATCCAGGTAACTCACCATGATCGAGATTCGAACTCAGGACCCCTTGAACGTGAGGCAGACACGCTACCACCACGCTACCGAGGCGGGCCCGAATCCAAGTCGTAGCGCGTTAGCGGCAATCCTTGGAATGGGGTTTATTGAGAGAGCAGTCCGGCGCAGAGAGAGTGAGAATGAAAGAAGACAGTGTATTATCTCCACCTCTCTCTCTATGCGCAACAGTTTTCTCCCCAATAGCATTCATTATTCTTCCGATTGTAGAAGATGGCAAAACTGGTTTTTAGTGATATAGTGGTCAGCTGTCAAATAGTGATACGCAGTGTAATTCACCAAGAGTTACATTAATGATCAAATATCGAATGAGATGAACATATTCATAATTATCGGCAACTTGTCTGAAGACCCTTAGATCGTTTGATTTTATACTTGTTGCCATGCATTGAAAATGTTATTTTAATAAGGCACTAGCTGGTAATGCTGATAGATCTATTTACTTTTTAAGTGGTTTCTCAACTTGAAGCAACGTAAAGGTTAACATTTCAAGTTACTAAATTTTAGGAAAATCCCATATTTTTTAAAATAGAGCAGAATTGTAGGATATTCTAAAAGCAACCCCAAAGGTCACTTGTTTATATTTTTTATTTTTGTTAGTGCTATTGCAGTCAGCACTTATCACGTGCCACTACAGTTAATGTTTCCCAAGCAAGATTTCAAATATTGTGTAGATGTTTCATGTTTGGTGGATTCAGTTGCAAATTAATTCCTGAAATACTTCATCATTACATAATTACATCAGCTTATCCTTTATTTTACATAGAGGAGAGGCAATACTGAAAGGACTGACAAGTTCAATGTAACTCTCTGGAGGCGAACTGGAAGTATTCAACTCTTATTTACGGGTTTGCATGTTTTAAAGTTTTAGAGGAAAAAATCTTTCCTATCTGGGCCCAAATGACCTCACTGTCGACGAGCCCTAAAACACCACACATTCACTCACTCACTCACTCACTCACTCACTCACTCACTCACTCACTCACTCACTCACTCACTCACTCACTCACTCACTCACTCACTCACTCACTCACTCACTCACTCACTTACTCACTCACTCACTTTTCCCTAACTTTAGCTTGATGTCGACCGCCCAATGAGCTGTGAAGGGAGGGATTCAAGAAACCATGTTTTCAATAAACAGGCGAGTAAAATATTTGCCTAATTCTACATATTAACGTCACTTTAGCAGCAAAAGAAGTGGCTCACTATGTTGGGCAAAATATTTGCGTGGGACTGGACACGCAAATCAAATAGTCCTTCTGAAACTTTTCTAGATAAAATGTATCTTTCGAATCAAGTAAATCATGAGTGCAATATTTAGTTTAGGGATTTATCCTTTAGGTGGAATATAAAAATACAGTGTTTCCGGCAGCTCACGACATTTCCCTCGACTAAAACAGACAATTATGTTATTATGTTCACGAACCCAAGACAAATGATTTTGTGAGATGCTACCGAAGTACTAACGACACAGGAGCGTGAAGTGTGTGTTTTAGGATACACAATTCATAAGCAGTCCTAGAATGCAACAGACTGCTGCTTTTGTGACCCCTGGGTCTGTGAATCATTCATACCTTCAGGCCCTCTACTATTCGCACAGCTGCACTGCGAGCTTGTACTGAAGAGTTGCAGTAAAACGGCTGTTATTGGAGAACAAGAAAGTCTGTCAGGTTTGTAAGGGTGGTTTCTACTACACTCCTGGAAATGGAAATAAGAACACATTGACGCCGGTGTGTTAGACCCACCATACTTACTCCGTACACTGCGAGAGGGCTGTACAAGCAATGATCACACGCACGGCACAGGGGACACACCAGGAACCGCGGTGTTGGCCGTCGAATGACGCTAGCTGTACAGCGTTTGGGCACCGCCGCCGTCAGTGTCAACCAGTTTGTCGTGGCATACGGAGCACCATCGCAGTCTTTAACACTGGTAGCATGCCGTGACAATGTGGACGAGAACCGTATGTACAGTTGACGGACTTTGAGCGAGGGCGTATAATGGGCATGCGAGAGGCCGGGTGGACGTACCGCCGAATTGCTCAACACGTGGGGCGTGAGGTCTCCACAGTACATCGATGTTGTCGCCAGTGATCGGCGGAAGGTGTACGAACACGTCGACCTGGGACCGGACTGCAGCGACGCACGGATGCACGCCAAGACCGTCGGATCCTACGCAGTGCAGTAGGGGACCGCACCGCCACTTCCCAGCAAATTAGGGACACTGTTACTCCTGGGATATCGGCGAGGACCATTCGCAACCGTCTCCATGAAGCTGGGCTACGGTACCGCGCACCGTTAGGCCGTCTATCGCTCACGCCCCAATATCATGCAGCCTGCCTCCAGTGGTGTCGCGACAGGCGTGAATGGAGGGACGAATGGAGACGTGTCGTCTTCAGCGATGAGAGTCGCTTCTGCCTTCGGGCCACTGATGGTCGTATGCGTGTTTGGCGCCGTGCAGGTGAGCGCCACAATTAGGACTGCATACGACCGATGCACACAGAGCCAACACCCGGCATCATGGTGTGAGGAGCGATCTGCTACACTGGCCGTACACCTCTGGTGATCGTCGAGGGGACACTGAATAGTGCACAGTACATCCAAATCGTCATCGAACCCATCGTTCTACCATTCCTAGACCGGCAAGGAAACTTGCTGTTCCAACAGGACAATGCACGTCCGCATGATTCCCGTGCCACCCAACGTGCTCTAGAAGGTGTAAGTCCACTACCCTGGCCAGCAAGATCTCCGGATCTGTCCCCCATTGAGCATGTTTGGGACTGGATGAAACGTCGTCTCACGCGGTCTGCACGTCCAGCACGAACGCTGGTCCAACTGAGGCGCCAGCTGGAAATGGCATGGCAAGCCGTTCCAAAGGACTACATCCAGCATCTCTACGATCGTCTCCATGGGAGAATAGCAGCCTGCATTGCTGCGACAGGTGAATATACACGGTACTAGTGCCGACATTGTGCATGCTCTGTTGCCTGTGTCTATGTGCCTATGGTTCTGTCAGTGTGATCATGTGATGTATCTGACCCCAGGAATGTGTAAATAAAGTTTCCCCTTCCTGGGACAATGAATTCACGGTGTTCTAATTTCAATTTCCAGGAGTGTAGAATCAGAAGGAAATGATGCATGATATACTTTGCTTATGAAGTTGGAACATGGAACACTATTGTCTATATGTTGCCTGCAACTATCATTCGATTTTATTTGTTAATATTTCCTTTCGATTTAATTCATACGACCGCTAAAGCACTTTTACATTAGCAACGCTACCATATGCCGGCCTTCGGACATACATGTATACTGCCCCATCTACTTTCGGGGAACAAAACTACTTGAGCTATATCAACAACAGATGGCAGCACAAGATTTCTCAGCTTACTTTTAAAACATTTGGTATGAATGTAGAACGTGGTAAGAGATTCCAATCATGTTATTTCTTTTTAATGTGATTTTAAGTCCTGAAAGGAGTGGTGGCCTAATAGAACCATAATTGTCATCATTTTGTAAAATTTAAACAAGATAAAGATGTAACCTATTCCCAAGTGTAGCTCATCAGTGTATAAATATTGATATGCTGGTGACGTGATGTTTCCATTGTAACTACTGTAACTTCAACGTGCAGTATTATACATCCTGCACAACACAGGACATATACTTATAAAAATATAAGTACTTATATTTTTCAAAACTATGTATTTTGCTGTACAAATACATGAAAATTGCTGGCTCAAGATTTACTCGCTGACTCAAGTCCCCTGGAAATAAGCCTTTGGTTTTTCTGAGCATCGTGGTGTCATTTCTTCTTTACCTTCGCTTCTTTTACCCTAATCTACTTTTCTCTTAACCAATATAAGAATTCTCCTATACATCTATTTTTCTTTTCTCCCATCCCCATAGGCATGCGTAACGCCAATATCTCTTTACTTACACTGTCCCATTTGTTATCCCATATTTTTCTCCTGTAATTTGTTAGCTCCTTACATTAGGTAATGAACAGTGCTCTCTTCATCTCCACAAAATTCACAAAGCTCTACTTCATTACTTCTCAACCCTTTTAAATATAATGTTCCTACTCTCATCCTTGCTATGCCTTCTGTTCCAGTTTTGTCACATTGATCTATGTATGTTTCCCTACCCCATCCTGTCTTTAATTGCTTATAACATTTCAAATATTTCTTTTCTTCTATACTTTCCCATATCTCTTGCCTATCTATGTCTTGTACTCTAATTATCACTTCCTTCCAAAAACCGCTATGATTTATCTCATCTGCTCTCCATAGATCTCCCATGCCTATCTGCGATATCATTCTTTCCAATTCCGACCAGCAACTATTTGTATTTTTAATGCTTTTCTGTTGCTTCATGCACAGATTTAATAATTCCCTTTTCTGCCCTTTAATACACTTATCTATATAGTTTAAATCGCTGGCTCCATTATATTTTTATTTGAAAAAAAAAAATAATTTTTGGACGGAATTGGGCTATTAAGTTAGTCTGATTCCAAATATTAATACGTACCAATTAGAGGCGCAGAGCCATCTGCCAGTGGCAAACTCCTATTGTCACACATAAACACTTATGAGGCCTTCAGAAAGATACAAATATTAATACATATTTACCAATGTACCCTATACTCATTTGAACATCTTTTCATTCATAGTACTATACGACTTAACGTTGGAGGTTTTCTCTTATCCTGAAAATGAATGTCTCATTGATCATCCGATATGACACATTCGATTATTCATTCATTTAGGAGACGTCATCTGACAGCTGACACAGTGGTGATTTGACTTTAAACAACTTAAGTTAGAAAAAAAAATGCATTTTAAAGTTTAGTAATTTTATAGACCAGGGCCGGGAAGGAAGGCACTGTAGGTGTGAATTTACCCTCTCATACCCACTACTGGTAATTGACAGGTAGACACAGCCAACGAAACCGGTTGATTCTGGTTATGGCCGTGTGGCAGTCTTAGTGCAATGGAGTTCGCACATGCAACGACGAATCTTTAATATGGACTTGGAGAAGAAATATTTCTTTTTTTGTTCCTCACGATAGTAAAACACTGCTTTGATATGTCTTACTTACATTTGATATATTACAATTCATCCTAAGGAGACATTTCAATGCGGCTCATGCTGGAGTCCATAAACCTTCAAAGCAACACAACAGTTTAGAAAACATGGTTTGGATTTGTAGACACGTTTCCCAAGTTGCACCGTTTTGCAAGCAAATTTCTGGCCATGTTTGGTACTACTTATCAATATGAACAAATGCTCAACATATTGACGCGCAGCGTTTCGGATGATCAACTTCAGTATGTTCTACATTTAAGTCCATCTAGTTTGCAGCTGAGCATTGAAACACTAATATTTCAAATGAAACCAGCAAAGAACCAAACGGTAAATTAAGGGACTATCACTATGACTACGTCACGTATAACAATGAATATTGTAAAAAATCTCAGTGCACTCTTTGAATAAATTGTGACGTTTATTTTTAACAATAAAATATACAAGGTTTAAAAATGTTTTAGCAGCATAATGGAAATACCTATCATGCACAACTATTCCATAGGAAAGCAAAGGTAATAAACATGCTAATTCTATAGAACTGCTTTTGTCAATTTAACGTTTGGCTAAGGCAGAAATGTTGTGAGAGCGATTTCTCACACAATGCCGCTATGAACCATCTAACATTGTCATTAGGTCCTTAACCCATTGTCTAATATCATTAACCTCTTTGTACTTTCCTAGCAAAACCTTCAATTCAAAAGTGTACATTTGTTTACGTTTCTTCCAAAATCCGAATGACCTTTACTGTGACACATGTCACCTGTCTGTTTACCTGCCAGGTAAAATGAAAGAGGAAGGGATGATTGTAGGGGACGATGATGATCGTGTTTAAGGGCACTCAACTTCTGGGCCATCAGCGCCCTTAAAAAAAACAACTGGGTTAAAAAACTAACTAAAGGTCTAAAACACTAAATGACTAAAAGAAAATCAAACGAAATCAAGATAAAACACCCGCACATCGGTGAGACAAAGACTAAAATATAACTTAAAACCATAAAACCAGAAAAAGCTTAAAATGGCCAAAGTGCTTGGGCCTAAATTCTTAAACTTACAGCTAAAACGAACGGTAAAACTTTGCCCACCGCCGTCTCGTCATCCGTGAGGATCTCCGCTAAACTGGCCAGCAGCTGAAGAGACCTGCGGAGACATGCAAAAGCTAAAACAAAAAGCATGTGACGGACCGTCAGATCTGCACCGTACAGCGGGAAAACGGGACCTGGGGCCCTATTTAATAAAAAGCTATGGCTAAAATAACAGTGTCCAATGCGCAACCGAGCCAAAGTAATTTCCTCCCGCCGCATAAGCGATAGGAGGTCGCCCAGTTGATCAGAAACTTCTTCACTGTTCGAAGCCTGTTACCACGCAGAGCGGACCACTCATCGTGCCAGCACGAGAGCGCCAGAAGAAAAGCCCAAAGTCTTCCACGATTACAAAAGGGATAGTAAAACTGCGCTCTATCGTTGCCACCTTAACTGCTGAATCCATTAGCTCAGTTCTCCGCAAGCCCTCGTGACCAGGAACACATGCACACACCACGCTAACGCCAGAGGCGTGCAATACGTGGGGGGCGTCCTGTATACGCGGTACGAGGGGATGGTGGTTGTATAGCTCACGAAGACTCTGAGGGGCGCACAGGGAATCACTAAGGATGAGGCAATCACCCAACCTTCGGTGGCGAACATGTAAAATGGCTCGGTATATTGCATGGTGCTCTGTAGTAGATCGAAATACTGGGATGGAGACCGAATGTAAAGGATTCGGCCCCGTGGACATACGCACATCCAACACCGGCACAGTTCTTGGACCCGTCGGTATAAAATAAATTAAAATCTTTATAGCCCGATAAAAACTCTAATATAAACTGCGGATGTTACTCCTGGGCGTCGTAGCTTTGCTGTGCGTAGTCATAGCGAGATCTACTTCCAGTGCTGCACGCAACCAAGAAGGATACACCCTTTCAAACCTAGGCAGCTCAAGGGCATGCCGCCTAAGAAGCTCCCGGAAGCGAAAAATCTGGTGGCTTAGGTCATAGATGGGTGTTCCTATAACGTATGTCGAATAGGGTGTCGAAAAAGGGTGCATACGTAGGATGCCAAGGAACACTATTTAACCCACAGCTGTAGTTGTCCAGCAAAACTTCCCGTCGATATTGTAGAGGAAGCTCTGTCGCTTCAGCGTAGAGATTCACAACTGGGCTAGTTGGGAATGCTCCCATAGCTAGACGAAGGTCAGAGTTATGGACAGTGTCCAATTTCATCAGCACAGATGGCCGAGCTGAAGCATACACGATACACCCATAACCCAGCTTGGATCGGATCAGTGTGCGATACAAAAGAAGCACCACTGCACGGTCCGCTCCCCACAATTTCCCACTTAACTACCCGCAAGAGATCAAGAGAACGTTCACACCGTGCTTTCAACTGAGCTATATGCGACGACCATCTAAGCTTTGTATCAAAAAGCATTCCGAGGAACCTAGTTTCATCGGCAAATGGTAAAACATGGCGACCTATTCGGAGGAAGGTTGGTAATCAACTCTTGCGGCGCCAGATGTTAAGACAGTATTTATTCTTAGTGGAGAACCGAAAGCCGTTCGAGCTCCAGTCGTGAAGGTTGTCTAAGCATTGCTGCAGACGACGTTCTAGGAACGGAGTACGCTGAGAACTACAGTAGACTGCGAAATCGTCCACGAATAAGCACTATGAAACCCCTCGAGGAACACAATTAGCGATAGAGTTAATGGCAATAGCAAACAGTGTAACACTTAGTACCGATCCTTGTGGGAACCCCGTTCTCTTGGATAAAAAGGTTTGAATAGACCGAGTCAACCCTTACTCGGAAAACGGGATCATTCATGAACTCTCGAAGGAACACAGGTAGGTGTCCACGAATATTCCAGCTGTTGCAGGGTGCGTAACAGACCTGCACGCCAACAGGTATCATAAGCTTTCTCGAGATCAAAATATATGCCGACGGCCTGACAGCCCTTCGTGAAACCGTTCATAATCTGAGTCGACATCGACACGAGATGGTCTACTGTCAAACGGTGACGTCAGAAACCACACTGGATGTTCGTCAGAACGTTGTGGGCTAACAGCCACCACACCAACCTCACATTGATCATGCGTCCCATCACCTTGCAGACACAAC
The DNA here is from genome assembly GCA_030765055.1 of Mantis religiosa. Lineage (NCBI taxonomy): Eukaryota > Metazoa > Arthropoda > Insecta > Mantodea > Mantidae > Mantis > Mantis religiosa. The sequence continues at coordinate 88,486,966 of CM060951.1, forward strand.
TGGAGAGAGAAATAGGATGGTAGTTGGCCTCCCGCCACTTCTCAGGAAAACTGCCGTCAACCCAGACACGATTATAGACTTCGAGTAGGGATGCCTTCTCTTGGGGTGAGAGATTTTGTATGAAGTGTACTAAACTTTTTGGGCGGTGCTTGTCGGTCTTGGAGCTTTAGGCTTTAGCCGGTGACGGTCCTGGCGATCTCCTTCCTGATGGAGCGTTAGGCGTCGAAGGTGCAGACCGGGCTGTTGTTGGTTTGGTGGCTTCGTAGATGGTGACGGAGTGATGATTATCTCAGATATTGCTGCCTTTCCGATATAACTGGTCTGAGTGGTGATCTCTCTCCTCGGCACAGGCTTAGCAGCTACAGAGCTGTAAGTAGCGGACTGCAGGAGGAATGGTATGCGAGTACACACGAGTTTCCGGCCTTCCGAGAAGGACACCTTCTCTTTCACCCGGATCTCTTGGTTCTCCTTTTCCTCAACATAGCGTGGGCAATCTTGAGAGCTGGATGGATGCTCTCCAGCACAGTTCACACATTTAACTGGCAAGGAAAACGCACCATCGTGCTGTGACATCGCAAAGTTACATGCAGGTGCAGCGTTACAGAACGCACTTGTGTACCCGAAGCGCTGACACTTGTAGCATCTTAGTGGGTTTGGTAAGTATGGGCGTACCTCGATAGTTTCAGTACCTGCTCTGATCCTTTGTGGGAGATCTATCCGGTCAAGGTTCAGGAACAGGGTACGGGTAGGCACCAATTCCCCCGCACACGATACACAGCCGTCACACCTTGGTATTGTAGGCTCTCTATAATTTCCTCGTTAGTCATGCCGTCCAACGCACAGGTGTTTACCACTCTGCGCGAGTAGTTCAGGCTCTTATGGACTGTGACGTTGACCGGCTGCTGCTTAACAAGTTGGCCTTCAATAGGACTGCTGCCTGGGAGACAGAATGAGCTTCCACCAGGAGCGTGCCATTTCTTGAACGAGTACAACTTTTTCCGGACCAGCTAGCTTATCTAATCTCCTTTGGATGACTAAAGGGTTTATTGACAGAAAGTTCTTGCCTTCCTCAGTTCTGGTTACGACTAAGTATCGAGGACCACAGGGCTCGACCACTTTCTTTCCATTACACTTCCTTTCCATTCCTTCACAGTTGTTGGTTTGAATTTCTGTGCCATAGCGGTAATGCCCTCCACCATTGCAAACGTCTCCGATGGCGTGCTCACATCCTGGGCGCCACTCCGGCTTAGGTGAGAGTCCTGTCCTGGACCTTGCTGACCTCAGGGTCACACCTCCCAGTGTAAAGACAGAGGGACCCAATCGCCTTCAGGAGTGTAACAGCTCATGCTATGGCTCATGCCCGGCAGTGACCTTTATCAACGGATAGGAACACAGTCCTACATAATAACAAGGGGCTGGGAACTACGCATTACCCAGTCACCCCTTGCGCTTCCCACTCCGCCAACCCGCGCTATGTTATCCGTCAGACATGTGTTCAGGGAGGAGAAAGAAAAAGGAAAAAAATAAATAAATGAGGTCAAACACCGAAGTGGAGCAGGTTTTTGGGCGTTTGAAGGAACACTCTCACCTCGCGGAGGAACCCAATGGAGAGTTTTGACTCGGGACTCCGGGAGCGCCAATCCCGTATCTAACGTACTAGGCCCCCGGAGGAAAACACCAGAGCCTCTTCTGCCAGTTTTCGGGGTTGCTGATGGGTCTTCTCGACAGTCGTAGCGGTTCTGGGGCGGACTAAATCCCCGTTGTACATCACTCCGTCAGTCCCCTACTTCCTGTTGCCCACCCCTCGGGAAGAGGACCACAGAGGGACGATGCTTTAGGGGTAAAACATTTCACACTTGGGGTGGTCATCTTGCCGGCGCTGGGATAGACATCAAATACTACTTGAGGTGACATATTTCATCAAATAAATTCATAGCTTCCCGTGAAATTACCTATAGTAAAATTTGCACATATGGCAGTCATTGCCCATTTACCTTTAGAGTGGTTGATTTCCTCTTTATATGCAACACAGAATAGTATTGAACGCATCTTTTCAAGTCATTTACAATTAATAGGCGCTTTGAACCCGCAACACTGTATGTGGAAAGGTTAACGTTAAAGTAGTAGTGGATGGTTTAATTTCATACACTACTAGTAGCTGACAATTTCAGGCAGTAAAAGGAACTTACGTTACCATGCAATAGGAAATTTTTTCTGTTTGCTTATTTTTATGGGATCACCGGGAATTTTTCAATATAACAATAAAAAATTACAATAACAGCTGAAAGCAATAGTACAAGAAGATAAATTACACATCTAAAGGCCACATGCTCCTCATCACACATGATAAATGCGACCCATAGAACAACCTGTAGATTTATATAATATAGCACTACAATAAATGGCACAGAGAATTAACTACATCGCTGGACCATCTGTTGAAACGGGTGATTCAAATGTGTCATTTTTTTCCCCCTGAAAACGACTACACTGTTTGTAAAAGCTATAAACGAATGAAACAGCTCAGCAGTAACCTCGAACATTGTACTGGAGAACAACAGTAGAGTCCTTATTCTAAGCTGACTGGGGTGTGTAGTAGTGTTCCTCTGGTCACAAAGGGCCGGTATGTTTTCCCGACTCCCAAACCTGGATGACAGTAAACAGCAGTATAAACTAAGATGAGCCTAGAATAGGAAACTCTAAGGTCCTTGAAGGTTCAGTTATAGAAGATATTAATATATTGCTTGCCGTACTGAAGAACAAACTAAAAACAAATACAGTAGTAGCCCGAAATAACGCGGTTGTTTGGGGTCATGCTATACCCAGGCACTGTAACGGTATAACTTTACCGCAGTATATAGTGATGAAACATTAGAGGGAATAAAAGAACCAATTCCGCGCATTTGGAGGAGGGAAATCAGTGCAGTATTAAACTCTCGTATATAAGGTAAATATGTTACAGCACTTTTAAGATGACTCACCTGTTATGTTGGGAATTGTATTTCATCCCGTAACCTATCTTGATTTATATTAGACTGTGCATATTTTACACCAACCTAATTTTTCCTTATTAAAAAAAATCACTTAAGTTTTACTTGAGGCACGGATGCCCTACGTTTTTTCTCGCGTAGCGTTTGATTGCAGAAGAAGAATGCTGTTAGATTCATTTTGTCTCGTCATCCAAAGAATCACATAGTTTAAATGAGTTATCATTCCGTTAACATTTAGTATTTTCTTCCGCCTCCACGTCATATTCACTACTATCATCTTCATTGCCATCTTGTTCTTAAACCATTCTTGTTGTGGACAGCATTAAGCGAATTGTTGCGTCATCTTCATATGCTACTCAGATGACGTACCCTCTCCATTCCCTCCCCACCTGCAGGACGTGATTTCATTTATCAGTAATATACATATCGTTATTTTCCTGGAATGCAGCGGCCAGTACCAACGAACCGGTTGGTGGTGCAGAACCTGTGTTTGCGGAATAATTTTATAGCAAATTTCCAAATAAAGTAAGTAAAATAATTAACTATAATATTTTTTAACGGGGACATACTTTTACCCGCGCTAAATCAGAATCCGCTGCATTTCGGATCGCGCTATTTTGGGCTTCTACTGTATACTGTCCTCCACAGGAGAGTAAGTCTCCGAGGCCTGAGATGCAGGTGGGTTGGCGAAGGTTCCCACATCCTCCCTGGACCGATTTATGACACTCCCATGTCAGTAGAGTCTGTTTAGTTAACTCACGTGCACGTCGGCCGCCTCCTTTGACGAACCCTTATAATCGTTTTACAACCCCGGCCCTCCTTCTCACAGTTCGTTCTGCAAGGTTGCCAGCTTTCTCGATACAGCATGGGTATCGTATGAGGTTTCGTCTAAACAAATTTTCTTATGTCCTTTACTGCAAAACTTCCTTAGTTTTGACAAATAAGCTAGCTACAATTCTACTGAATTCCATAATAACCCTTAACTTATTCAAAGTGCGGTATTTGAAACCCAGCTCCTTTAGGGGGCCGCGAAAAGTGCAGTGCCCATAAGGAAAATAACGAATTTCTTGCAAATGTGCAACCAATTCATTTAAGGTGGGCGTTGTCCCTTTTGCATGGAATCTATAAATTTCTCGACGAATTAAATCGCATGTGAAATTATCTACTTTAGAGAAACGATTCCTTTTGTTTTCACACTTGATCGGCGTCTTTGGTATTCCTTTCGTCATAATATTTCTTACTGTATTTTTGTGAATACCCAGAATTTATCATCAGGTTCATTGCACGACCCCTTACCAAGATTATTTTTCAGCACATATTTATATGTGTTCAAAACAAGAGCCTGAATTTGCTTAGAAACAGTTCCCGTTATAACTTTGTTTTTTGAGGCTTTTCCAGTAACATAACTCGGCCCAGTTATTCACACTATTGTCATCACTTTGATTATTTTTACTTGACTGAAAGTTATCTACTACTTCATCTGCATTTACCACTGCATTTCCCTCCCATGGTCTCCACATCGTGACACACAACGAATTTTTGCACGTAATGAAACAGATGAACTGGAAGTTGGAACTTTGGCAACTGAGACTCCACGTGGAGTAGACATGCGAATGTCACTTTGAGAAAATCAGGGTTGCTATTGGTCCTCAACGACAGTGTTACATTTCTGAAGTGTGGAGATAGATTTATGACGGTCATTAGTGGGCGGGAGGGTGAGTTTACTTCGAGTCCGAACTGCACACGCGTTGACTAGACATTTACAGTTACACACCATTCAAAAACATTTTGACGGCTTCTACTTTTGTGAATGAATCTTCTCAGTTTTAGTGTACAGAGTGAATAGGGCGTATGTTTTTTAACTGTTCTGCTCCTTGTGTAGCGGGCATTCTCTGCCACACACATTCGCTGTCCTTGTCCCACTGTGTAAGGCAGCACATACCTTTCAGGGACCTTGTTTGCGTTGCTGGACAGTACCATGTGCAAGTCGTCTTTAGACAAATATGCTCTCAATGTGACAAAGGGGAATGATTGTGCATTGCACAGAAGGCTTCTAATCCATAATGTGAACTGTACTAAATCATTAAAGGCATTACCTGAAAATCACATGGTTGTTTTTATACTTACTGTAATGGACACTATTAGTTAGGGATATAGATTGCACTGAGGATGCATGTTGAATATTTTACGGATTGCATCGCATCTTCACTCATAGTTCACTCATAAACTATCATAGAAGTGTTTCCTCTAGAATGGTCTAATTTTTTATATTTTCTTTATTTATCTTTGGAAAATGATAGTCATTTTGACGAATGCGAAGCGATCAGTTTGCTACTGTTCATATTGTTACCCTGGCGGTAGAATCGCGAAGCCGATGACAAATGATGGCCGGTGGAGATTCGGAAAACTTCGAAACCAATCGTTACCTGTAGAGTTAGAGAAAATAAACAGTTTAAGGTTACCTAGCAAACTGTATTGGTGAACAGTGTATTTCGAGGAGAATAAAGTGTAGTTTTTTGTGTTTTGTAACCTCGTTTTATCATTTCACGAACCCACAGTCACAACTGGTGTCAGGAAGCGGGATAACAACATCACGGAACATTATGGCCATGGAATCGGCATTGGAGATGCTTTTGCAGAAGATGAACGAATTAACAGCGAAGTCGGAAGCGGCAAACAACAACTTGGCCGCGAAGATGAACGAGTTAACAACAAAAACAGTAGCGGCAAATAACAACCGGGCCGCAGAGTTGAAAGAAATAAAGACCGAATTGACCACAGAAATGAAGGCAGCGAACGACAGTCTGGCCACGGAAATGAAGGAGGCGAACGAGCTCCTCACCGCCAAATTTGAGGAACAGTTGGCCGGCGTGAGGGATGACGTGACGGAGCTGGGCAAGCGGATGGGCCAAGTGGACGAGCACGTCGAGGACCTGGCGAACCGCTTCAATGACCTAGAGGAAAAGGCCGACAATAACGCCAAGTCCCTGAACGCCATGGTTGAAGACGTCGAAGACCTCGCGAACCGCGTAAACAACCTGGAGGGAAAGGCCGACAGCAGCGTCAAGTCCCTGAACGCCATGGTGGAGGACGTCGTCGGCAGGAGACTGAAGGATTTGAAGGCTGACGCACCGGGACGCGACACAACATCGGCGCGCGTCAAACCTCCAAAATATGACGGCGCGTCAACATTCGAGGTCTTCCGCCGCCAGTTCGACACAGTGGCCAAGCACAACAGATGGTCACCGGAGGAGGAGGCCACACAGTTAACAGCCAGCCTCCAGGGACGGGCCGCGGAAATCCTAAACGCGGTGCAGACAACGGCGGCGCCCTGGAGAATCGCTTCGGGAACCACCGCTTAGCCGCAGCATACCGCAGCCAGCTAAAGGCAAGGTCGCAGTAGCCGGGGGAGACGCTGCAGGAGTTCACCATAGCGATCGAGCAGCTGGCTAGCAAGGCCTTGGTTGACCTGCCACTGGAGTTCGTATCCCGGGAAGCCACCTACAACTTTGTCGACGGGGTACGGGACACGGAGATTCGTCAGCGCCTAATGCTCGGCGATTATAAAACCATCCACGAGGCGCTGACAGCGGCATTAAGGATGGAGGCGGCCAAGGTAGCATCTATCCCGACGTCGAGAACGATGAGTGTCCATTACGCCGGAGACAGAAGACCAGCTGAGGGACGCCGGCGAACACCTAGTGGCCTGTGTTGGGGGTGTGGACAGTTTAGTTTAAGCGCAGAGGTTCTACTCCCATTAGCCCTGGACCCGTAGGACCAAGGACCCGGGCCTCCTTCTACCCGGGAGCGATGGATACTCCGGGGCTCTTTCCATAGGGCAATATCTGATTTCTTAAAAAGCCCCCCCATCTGAACTCAACGTCAAGACGGGATGGAAGTGGATACGCCACTTACGCGCGTCAACCCCGCAGGGAAGACTACCGATAACCTCGGTGGGGCCGCAGGTGATCTAGCACACCCACTTCTAGCTCTGCAGGCTAGCACCCGGGACTATTAAGGCAACCCTCTGCCCCTTCCGGGCGGCCCTGACGGCCTGGCCGGAAGTACCCATTTACCCGTGGGCTAACGGGAACCACTGCCACCTCGAGACCAACCCATTCCGAACAACTCCCATTCGGGAGGGGCTCGGCTGTTCGGCCCGAGGTTCCTCTAGTAACGTCAGAGGTACCACGAGTGCTATGGGTCCGCAGCGCCCGCACTTTTGGTACCTCTGACGTTACTAGAGGAACCTCGGGCCGAACAGCCGAGCCCCTCCCGAATGGGAGTTGTTCGGAATGGGTTGGTCCGGACACCTGCGAAGAGACTTCCCACACCAGGAAGAGCAGCCGGAAAGCGAGTAAGGGCCGTCGTGGAGAGGGGCACGTTGGCGCCATTACCACCATCCCCTCGAGTGACAATCCGCGCCGTCAGCTTGCGGATGGATGACAACCTCATCGCGGACGGCTGGGTAAGAGGAAAGCCGTGCCGCGTGCTGGTGGACACCGGGGCGGCTGTGACCATCATCAGACCTGACGTGGCGAAGGGTTTGCCGACGAGGAAGCCGAGCCAACCATACGAGCTTGTGACAGCATCGGGTGACACCATGCCTGTGGAGAAGGAGACCCTGCTGGAGCTGACCTTGGGACGGAGTGCCGTGCGTCTGTGGTTGTTCGTCGCGAAGGTGGCTGAGGAGGTGATTCTGGGACTGGATGCCCTCAGGAGCCACGAGGCGACGGTCGACGTCGGCAGGACGGTCCTGAGGCTCAACGGAGAAGAGGTTATACTCCGTCAACCAGAAGAGCGCCTTGGAATTTGCAGGGTCTTTTTGAGCGAAGAGGTGGTTGTCCCCGCGAGGAGCGAAGTGATAGTGACGGCGCGACGGAAGGCCAGACAGCAGGTGGGGTCCAGAGGCAGCAGGAGTACGACTTCACCTCGGAACATCGCAGAGGGAAGAGTCACGGTAACGCGGACGCTATGTCCCGAAGACCCTGTCCAGAAGAGTACGGCCAATGCACAAGAGTGGAGGGGAGGGAGCGTGCCGCAGCAGTTCGAGTAGTCACGGCAGTGCCTGCGGATGGCTGGGATAGCGCAGGCCTGAGGAGGGAGCAGCTGGCGGACGCAGACTTGGGGTCACTCTTGAGGGATGTGGAGAACCCGGTGGACCACCTCCACGACATGCACGAGATGGCTCGCCAGAACATCCAGAAGGCGAGCGACCGCATGAAAACCCGAGACGACAGGCAAGCCAACAGCCAAGGGTTCCAGCAAGGTGACCTGGTCTGGTTGTACCGCCCGACCCGGACCAAGGGACGCTGCCCGAAGCTTCAGCAGTCATGGCGAGGACCGTACTGTGTGGTGAAGAGGATTAACGACGTGGTCTACCGCATCCAGAAGGTGCCCCGAGGAAAGATGTTGGTGTACACCTGGATCGCCTGGCCCGCTACGAAGGCGCTGTTCGGGACGACCAGCCTTGAGGAGGGAGCAGTGTTACCCTGGCGGTAGAATCGCGAAGCCGATGACAAATGATGGCCGGTGGAGATTCGGAAAACTTCGGAACCAATCGTTACCGGTAGCGACAGACAGTTGAATGTAGAGTTAGAGAAAATAAACAGTTTAAGGTTAGCTAGCAAACTGTATTGGTGAACAGTGTATTTCGAGGAGAATAAAGTGTAGTTTTTTTGTGTTTTGTAACCTCGTATTATCATTTCACGAACCCACAAAGTCACAATATTTACTTATTTGCTTCTGAATGTATTCTTTTTTTATGAATACATACGTCCTATGTGTAGATTTAATGGGCTTGTTAAGTCTACCATTCCTCGGAAACATAATGATTGACAGGAATTAAGCGTGTATTGGATTGAGTGAAAATATCAACAAAGATTCGTAGTTCGTCCAGTGTTGCTTGTATGTTTGTGTGTGTAATTAACTCCTTTAATGTTAAGCAATAACGGATGTTGAATGAAATGGGTAAAATGATGCTCGAATGAGCCCAGAGTGCATAAAGCTTAGAGTTACCTAACATTCATTTTTCGGATAAGGAAACTCCAGGTAAAATCTCATCTAGATGACACACCCTGACCGAGATTCGATCTCGGTACCTCTCGAACGGAAGGCAAACACGCTACAACCTACGCTATAGAGGTGGGCACTGCTGATAGGTTGTCAACACAACGTGGTTAGAAGGGGTAGTTGGCACTTTCGTCATAATTTTCAACCAAGTATGCTTTGACAATGTGCTATAATTTTTACAATATTTTTCACTAACTAAATGCGCGGAAGTAGGAAACATGGTAGTTATTATCTTATGAGTTTCGTTATATTGTGAAATTTATAAAATAAATAAACGTGTACGATAACATTTGAAACTTACCTTCTTTACAGTGTGATTACTTATTTTTCGATGTAATTTTCTAACGCCTTACAAGCAGATAAATTATTTTATGAAGTTATTGCATACATATGATGCTAATTATTAACTAAAAACGCATCAGATCGCGGAGAGTTGATTATAAAATTGTAATAAAAGAGGGGGCTTCTTTATTATTGACTGAAAGAAACAAGTGGCACGCTACGTTGTAAAATAAAAACCTGATCAACACACACACACACACACACACACACACACACACACACACACACACACACACACACACACACACACACACACACACACACACACACACACACACACACACACACACACACACACACACACACACACACACACACACACACACACACACACACACACACACACACACACACACACACACACACACACACACACACACACACACACACACACACACACACACACACACACACACACACACACACACACACACACACACACACACACACACACACACACACACACACACACACACACACACACACACACACACACACACACACACACACACACACACACACACACACACACACACACACACACACACACACACACACACACACACACACACACACACACACACACACACACACACACACACACACACACACACACACACACACACACACACACACACACACACACACACACACACACACACACACACACACACACACACACACACACACACACACACACACACACACACACACACACACACACACACACACACACACACACACACACACACACACACACACACACACACACACACACACACACACACACACACACACACACACACACACACACACACACACACACACACACACACACACACACACACACACACACACACACACACACACACACACACACACACACACACACACACACACACACACACACACACACACACACACACACACACACACACACACACACACACACACACACACACACACACACACACACACACACACACACACACACACACACACACACACACACACACACACACACACACACACACACACACACACACACACACACTCACTCTTTGGTTGGAAAATTTTATAATCGCTTCTAGATGTTAACCTAGCTTTAAATAAATAAATGAATAATTAAATAAATATTAATTGAAATGTAACCAGTTGTTTATTTCCGATAACCTAAGACTAATCTCCAATAATAACCCTCGTGTCATTTTTTACACTGTTTATAGTTCTGCCTCACATACTTATTTCGGTGCAGTAGTTAGTATTAAAAGTGCTAAAATGTAGAAAGTAAGAATATAACCTTCAAATAGGAGTTGAAAAATAAGTGTAAGTGCAGGGCTTTGGTATCTATAACATAGAATTGAACCAAGTATTTTTTTATTCGATTCATTGTAGCATAAATAATGCGGAATAATTAGTAATGTATGTACGTTTTAAGATGCATTGATATGAATGTGGACATGAAAGCCTTATATCTTAATTTTCACACATGAAGGTGTCCTCAAATGTAGCAAGGCCAAAGGATGAGCGACTGCTCAGTCATAACCAACCCTCTCTGTTACATTTACTGCCCCATTTGCTATATGATAATGGCCAACTAGGCCGAACGCTTGTTTTATAGCTATAACTATTCCGCCATCTCATCCTTTTACGTCACTGAATATCTACGATTATTTTACAATGAATGTCTTTAAAATTAGCGCAACCATGCTGAGATAGCTCCGCCGTGGTAACCTATTGTCGTGAAATGCCTGTGAAGCTTTTTAAGGACACATTTATCCTCGCATCATTTAACACAACCCTAGGGACCAGTATCTGGAATGAACTACTGCCATCTACTGCTTTGTTTTATCTAAGCATAAACATTTTCATTCAGAACTGAACTGGGATGGTGGTTTAGCTATCAATACACTGAAATATATAGAACAGTAATGAACTGCACCGAATTATTTTCACCCTAGACTGGGTGGAAGGCGTATACGAGTATGTCAGTTTTAAGTGCGATCGCTATTTCACAGCACCTATTACTACCACTCCTTCCATCTGTGCCTCCACTTGTTCAATAAAATAACTGTCAACTGCTGTAGTTCCTAAGTTGAACTACTTTTTTATATTGAAGTTTCAGAACATTTACAGACACGTTTAAAACTTGTTTGAAATTAGTATACAAATAGGGCATTTTAGATAAAGCAGGCACAAAACATCTATCAATTATTTAGTAAAATACCTCCGAAATGAGGCTGTGGCCAAAGCTTCCCAAACTGAGGCTAAAGGCTGCCGTAAGCAAAATCATTGTGATTAAATATATGCATACTTGATTGAGACTTGGTTGTATTCTTTGTAAAGGATACACATATATTCAGTTGTTATTAAACAATACAGGTAGCATAAAAAGTAAAATAACAATACATTTATTGCATGAATTGTGGTTTCAATATCTCAGATCGATATACATGCCATGGAAGTTCAACGTATTCAAAACTTAATCACGAACGTAATGGTAAAATCCAATTCATATTAGTAGACCTACAAACTTGGATTGATGTATACGAGGGTGGTCTGAAAAGTTTCCAACCTCAACAAGATGGCAGCACTCGTAAATAAAAGCTAGTGAATTTCGTTGCTCATCTGTAACTTACCAAAGTTACGCTCTGTTGTTATGCAATAACAGTCGTTTGAGTGAGTTGATGTGAGTGTTTTTATGAAAATGGTCAAACTCGAGTATCGAGCTGCCATTAAATATTTGTTTCTGAAAGGCAATACGCCTAAGCAAATCAAAGATGAGTTGGATTCTGTGTATGGGGACTCTGCACCATCATTTACCACAGTGAAATTTTGGGCAGCTAAATTTAAATGTGGCCGTAAAAGCTTGGAAGATGATGAACGTTCGGGACTACAAAAACTGCAACTACCGACGAAAACATAGCCAAAGTTCACCAGATGGTGCTAAATGACCGTCGGATTAAAGTGAGAGAGATAGCACAGGCTATGAACATGACAAAAGAACGTGTTTGTCACATATTAAATCAACATTTATACATGAGAAAGCTATCCACGCGTTGGGTGCCGCGTTTGCTCACGTTAGACCAAAAACGTGTTGGAATGAACATTTCCAAAGCTCTAATGGCGCAGTTTAGGCGCAATAAATCCGAGTTTTGGCGCCGATTAATTGCTGTAGATTAAACTTGGATACACCATTACATGCCCGAAACAAAAATACAGTCCAAACGTTGGACTGCAAAGCGGGAACCGGCTCCAAAAAAAGCAAAAATTGTTTTCTCGCCTGGGAAAGTGACGGTGACTGTATTTTTGGGGGGCGGGGTGGGGGGATAGTCATGGAGTTATTTTAATAGATTATCTTCATAAAGGAAAGCCCATTACAGGACCATTCTACGCATCATTACTTGACAAGCTGAAGGCATAACTTGCGGAAAAACGGCCATATTTGCAGAAAAAGAAAATCCTATTTCACCAAGACAACACATCGTCTCACACCTGAGCGGTTGCAATGGCGAAAATCAACGAATTACGGTTTGAACTGCTTGACCATCCGCCTTCCTCACCAGATCTAGCCTCAAAGGACTTAGTTTTGTTCCCTCATCTGAAAATTGCGCTCTAAGGACAGAGATTTTCGTCAAATGAAGAGATATTCACCTTCGCACAAATATTTTGCAGAGAAAAACGCCGAGTACTATTTGGACGGGTTACAGAGATGGGAGCATCGCTGAGAGAAATGTGTAGAGTTACAAAGAGACTGTTGAAAAAGAAATCTGAAAAACTGTCTTGTATCTTTATTAGATTGGAGACTTTTCAGACCACCCTCGTATAAAGAAATGAAATTATTTGGTTTATGTGAGCGTTTTTAAATTTGTTAAAATAAGAGATGTTTCTAAATAAATACTGTTAAAATCTAAAGCAAACGATTATGATGTAATTGATTTGAAAGAGAACCAGATTTAGAGTAGTTATAAGGATATCTATAAAACGTATGGTTTTCGGGTTGTATTACATCTATAAAACTGGGAATATAAGACAAAATGTCGGGAATCCACATGAAATGTAACGCCATGTAAGTACAAGAAGAATGGAGTAGGCTGAAACCATATTAAAATGTTCAAAAAAGCAAGGGGCTTCACTCTTTCTGTTATATCACGAGAAACAAATGAATGGTGATGCAATTCTTAATGAAAAATGAATTGTTTGGTAAGTTCAAAGCATTTATATCAAATGGTTAGTGCTAGACAAATTTGGCATAAATTTGCATCTTTTAGTAATATTTTGTCGTATAGTAAATGATTATGTGTCTGTTAGTGTTTCACAGTAAAATAAAAGTATATGTACTTCATTCAAATTTAAAGGACCCCCTAGTGTACTCACAGAAAATTAAAAAAATCATTTGATTTACCTTCAAGATATTCAAACTTGTATTTTAACAAATATAATTATAGCGGTTTAAAAGAAAATAAAGAAAAACAAAACTTGTTCCGTAAAAAAATGTAGATTGGGTTGGATGACTTTATTTTAAAGTGTCTTGTGCATCCTTGAAAGTGCTGAACTCAAGTACCACATTTGCTAAGTATTCTGTATTTTGTTTTGGAGTTATCACATGTGCACATACATGTGCACTATCGTTTTTAAAGATATTTGTCTTTATTTTTGGACCTCTTATTCTTCGATATATCAACTTCGAATGTTTTCGTGAAATACAAAAATTCCTCTAGATTTCATAGGTAGTTAGCAGGGAGTGCATAAACAAGTTTTCACTGAAATTATTGATTACTGTCATATATGAACACTAAATAATTGAAGTAGCTTGTACCTACAATCCCATAAAAATGGTACAGTCATTATCGAAGGATGACGAAAACACTTAGGTATTTCAACAATTTAAAGCATTGACATAAAACTAAAGGTTTTTAATGAAATTTCCAAGTACGAAGGTACCTTATTTTTATTTCAACTTCTGATAAAAGAAATGTAGCCATTCTGGTAACGCAGTCATAGTAGAAATATGAAAGTATGGTATGAAACCGCAACCCAGGGGTTTTAAACGTGTAGGTTGCTAATAGCGTAGCTCCAGTGTAAATTATAATCTACAATTAAATAAAAAGACTAAATTTTGACGGGACGAAGAATTTTAAGAAAGTGAGAACGGAAATATATACATCATTTGCCGTTGCATTCCTTAATACAATAAGATTTAATAAGATTACATCCTGCTATTTGCTAAGAATATTGTCATGAACAATACTCTGAACTGTTTTGGAAAGATAGAGTCAGACTGAAAAATTCAATGCCATAGCCAGAATTTGAACCACGGATCTTCTAGTTGCCGTCCAGCCGCTCTAACCCTTGAGCTATTATGGCCAACGTGTCGACATGACATTAAATTCTCCAACTGATTCATATTTTCCCGGTAAACCACTTCGGAGTTCTCATAAACACACGAGACAACTACCTTAATGGCGACTTACAACATGTAAGTACTTTAAGGCCCGGGCTTTATAGTTAACCACTATTAGGTCAATTAATGGAAATTAATTGTTCTTTCACACTGGCCGTGAATAGGCTAAAGTATGGAAAGATAGAGTCAGACTGAAAAACTCAATGCCATATCCGGGATTTGAACCACGGATCTTCGGGTTGCCGTCCAGCCGCTCTAACCCTTGAGCTACTATGGCCAACGTGCCGACATGACATTAAATTTTTCAACTGACTCGTGTTTTTCCCGGTAAAAACACTTAGGAGTTCTCACAAACACATGAGACAACTACCTTAATGGTGACATACAACATGTAAGTACTTTAAGGCCCGGGCTTTATAGTTAACCACTATTAGGTCAATTAATGGAAATTAATTGTTCTTTCACACTGGCCGTGAGTAGGCTAAAGTATGGAAAGATAGAGTCAGACTGAAAAACTCAATGCCATATCCGGGATTTGAACCACGGATCTTCGGGTTGCCGTCCAGCCGCTCTAACCCTTGAGCTACTATGGCCAACGTGCCGACATGACATTAAATTTTTCAACTGACTCGTGTTTCTCCCGGTAAACCACTAGGAGTTCTCATAAACACATGAGACAACTACCTTAATGGCGACTTACTACATGTAAGTACTTTAAGGCCCCGGGCTTTATAGTTAACCACTATTAGGTAAATTAATGGAAATTAATTGTTCTTTCACATTGCGAAATACATAGGACGTTTGATAAGTCTGGTAAAAAACTAAGCGCGCGCGCGCACACACAAAACACACACACACACACACACACACACACACACACACACACACACACACACACACACACACACACACACACACACACACACACACATATATATACATATAATCGTGAACATCTCGCCTTATTTCTCGACATAGCCTCCATTGATGGCTATGCATTTGGTCCATCGATGTTCCAGCTTTTCATGCCATCGGAAGAAAGATTCTGTCAAGGTCTGAAAATGCCCGTTGACGGTGACTATCACTTTTTCATTTGATGAAAATTTCTTACCACCAAGCTAAATGCTTTAGTTTGGGAACAGAAATAAATCACTTGGAGCTAATTCTGGTGAATAAGGTGGATGAGGAACCAATTCAAAGACCAACTCATGCACTTTCGCCATAGCGATTGCTGATGAGTGAAAGGTGAAAGGGCCCCGTTTACGTTTCAATCTCGGTCTCTTTTCAGTCAACTGATGTTGCAAACCATCCAACAATGAAGCATAATAGGCTCGGGCTATGGTTTCGTTTTTTTCCAGGTAGCCTATGACGATTATCTTGAGAATCCCAAAAAACAGTGGTCATCACCTTACCAGCTGAAAAAAAAATGGTCCTTGCCTTCTTTGATGCACTTCCAGCATTTTTTCATCATTTTGACTGCTGTTTTGAATCTGGTGTGTAATGATTAGGAGGCGGATTTTGCCCTATTAGCCTATTTTATTCCTTTGTTCAGAAACGTAGGATTTTAAGTTATAAGCACGTTTCCTACAATTATTAGCCCAATTTCTTAGTTTTATAGTGCCTATAATTTCCTATTTCATACGTTTGGGCCTATTCTGCTTATCAGTGCCTAAAACAGCCTTATTCGACAATCTCTTCTGCTTGTAATTTGTGACAACAGCTGTAAAAGTTTACAGAAATGCCTTTATAAAAGTAGGTACGAGAATTCTTTTCTCAATGCCATAATTGCGGTAATTCTGTTTGAATGAACGGGAAACGCTTACTAAAAAGCTGTGCTTTACCTGTTGTTTATCGACAATGAGGCATTTAGGGTTTTTATTACAAAAACTATGATTCTCTAGCTTAATCTTTTAATTAATTTTTGTTCTGCGCTTTGTATCTTTCTGACACATCGTGACATCATTTTAATTGATATTAAGATTTCTGAGATAAACTATTGAATTTCTTATCTTTTCAACAATCGTTCCTATTAAGGAGACACATCTGTGCAAATTGGCCCAAATTATATAACTTAGTTTTTTTGACTTAAAATTAATATAGACATACTTCAATAATAAAAAGTTTTCCCTCTTATTGGCACTACAGAAACGAAACATTACTATTTGGGTAACTCTACACGTGCATCGTAGCTGCTATTACGTACTTTTAACCTCAGATTTCTCAGATTCCATATCTTCTACATTTTCCTAACTTCAAAATGTTCCACAAGATGCAGTTTTTTATGAATCTGTATGAAGTTCTAAACATGCCTGTAAGGGCAACTGCATATTAAGTGTACCCATTTACATTTGTTGAGTTCTTGTTATTTGTATTATTTATTATTATTTGTATTATTCTTATTGAAAACGCTTAGGAAAATAATTGTTAAATAGTTATGATTATTTTTTCCCTTCGTTGATATGGCGAAGACACATATTTCATATGGTTACAGGTCATTAATAGGTTAAAATGGGTGCAGAAGCTTATACCCCAAGCATTAGTTTTTAAAATTAAAATATGTGGGACATTTTGAAAATCGCCTGCAATTTAGACATCAATTGTTAATTCCTCAGAAACATTGTAACTAGAAAGTTGAAACTTGGTGTCATTCCAGTATTAATAGATCACAAAAATAAATGGTATAAATTTGAAACAAATCATACAAAAATTTTAAGGTATTTCAATTTTCACCCGTAAGGACCCCCCCCCCCCCAAATCCCATGCTTTTGCTTTTTGACATAGCTAATTACTTTACACCTTTCTGCACATTATGGTTCTTACTTAGTACAGTGGATTTATATTTATTTTAATTATCTGTTATTTTAACTTGCTGTGGAGCCATTTATGTAATTTGGAATAAATGTAGAACTATTTCGCCTAGGGAACCACAAAATAGTATGTGTGTAGCAAATTTGTTGCAGCATATGTTGTTAAGATTGTCATTTTGTTATAGTGCATTTTAAGAGCCATTTTACTAAAATTGTGTATTTCTAAGTGTTCACTTAGCAAATTTTAAGTGTCTAAGTTCTTATTTTGCCCATTTTAGTGCCTTTTTGCCTGCCTATTTCACACATCTTTAGTGCCTATAAATCCGCTACCTAGTAATGATGGATCCAAGTTTCATCCCGGTCATAAATCGGCGCCAAATGTCTTGCGGATGGCGAATAAACATCACCATACACTCGATAGAATTGTTCTTCCTCGACTGTGAGCAATCGCGGCATCTACTTATCTTGCACACAGATTTTACATTGCGAATTTTTGCCTGCCTCGGTAGCGTGGAGTAGAGTGTCTGCCTTACGTTCAAGAGGTCCCGAGTTCGAATCTCCGCCAGGGTGAGTTACCTGGATAAGGTTTTTTCCGGCCTTTTCGCTTATCCTAGAAGACGAATGTAACTCTAAGCTCTATGAACCCTGGGCTCATTTGAGCATCATTTCACCCATTCCATTAATCGTCCGATATGACTTAACGTTGGAGGACGTAAAATTACAACATTGCGAATAGCGAAATTAATGAAGGATATAGTGCATTTGCTCAGTTGAGATGCCTACAACCTCAGAAATCTCCGAATTTTCATTCGGCGGTCTTGTACAATCAGATCTTGGATTTTTTCAATGGTGTCCTGTGCAGTGACCTCAATTGGGCGACCAGAGCGCGATTCATCTTCGGTGCTTTTACGACCACGTTTAAATTCATTGATTAAAAAGTAAATGGTCTTCAGTGTTGGTGCAGAGTCCTCGTGAACTTGAGTCAATTCAGTTTTGACTTGTGTGACAGTCCAGCCGTTCAAATGAATATGTTTAATAACGGCACGACACTTGTTTTTTCCATTGTCAATCACAACTGTCACATAAGTTCAAATGGCTGTCAGGAATGAACTGCCAATGAAAGGACCAATTACGCTTACTTTATTCAGCAATTTCTGCGAAGGTAGCTTCTAAAACATCCAAAAGGAAACTGAAATTGAAGAACACTGTTGCAGTAGAGAGAAGGAAGAGGCAAGAGGGTCCAAATTATCTATCTGGAGGGTTTTAGTCAACTTCAAGGCATGTAGCTGAGAAGGAAAATGTTTTGGATTTTAAAATTTGATTTACTCACTTATGTTTTCTTCAACATTTTTTGTTATTCAAAATGTTCCACACGATGCAGTTTTGAGTCAGTCCCTCTAAAATTTTCAACACATGTTCTTAGAGGGCATACAAAGGTTTCTATCGTATGCATTTGTAATATTCATTATATTTTTAAAGTTATTGATATAAAAAGTCAAAGGTTTAATATTTTTTTGGCTTTTTTGTTTGCTCCATACCTATTTTTTCCCTCTGTAACTAAAGGCAGTATAAGAAATTAATATGGTAGATCTTTTCTTCATAACCATCTGAATATTTTTAGAAATAGAAAAATCAAAGTTTTGAAAATTTTCATCACGTGGAGCAGTTTGAATTTTGCCCAAATTTTGAAATTCGCAAATTAATTACTTATAAACCATTGAAGATATAAAACCAAATTTTGAATTCTCTGTCCACTATGCATCAGAACTAAGTGGTAAAAATTTCAGCAAGATTCGTTGAAAATTGCTGGATTTGGATTTTTTCGGTGCTGCATCCCCTTAATGCCGTATCAGGTAGTTCTTTTAATACGCTTTATTAGTTTTTGGATATAACAGTTTCAGTTTTGTTACGTGTTGTACGGGCCCAAATGACCTTGTTGTCGACGGGCCCTAAAACACCACACACTCACTCACTGTTACGTGTTGTATCACAGGAAAAGTTTACAGCTACAGAAAGTATTAAGCTGCGCATAAACTTAATTTCAGCATGTTAGCATTAGCTTTAGGGTCTTAGGATATCCATTTTTGGTGAAATCTTCACTTGGAAATGTTGAGCGAATACTTCTTTTGAATTTAGGTTAGTGGTAGAGAAAGTAAAAAGGGCTGTTAATGTTTGAAAACTTTTGATGTATCAAAAGCAATAAAAATGCTGTCCCTGGAAATAGTGTACTAATTTTATAATTGTATAGCGATAGTAGCTAAATCATTTAAATATTTTGTCTCTCAGAATTCGTTTTATTATGTGTTATGATGGTTTCATTCAGTCATTCCATACATATCCATAACGCATACATTTAGAACATAAGTTGTTTCATACGCCATCATCTATCCCGAAATGACAGGGCGAACATATATGTCATTCACAGAGGTTATGATTCAGCATTCGCTTGTTTACACAAATCACTTCGTGGTATGTACATGAGATCTTTTCCGTTCATATGTGAAACCTTTGTGTACCGATGATATCAGTCTGGATGACACTGGTTAGGCGCTGGCCTACTGATACCAAGGGCGCGAGTCCAAATGCGTCCTAAACCGATCCTAGACTTTAAGTGTGCTTAAAATCGATGGCCCCATGGCACTAGATTTAATGATTTGTAAAATAACTCCTTAGGTACAAAATTTTGGCATACTCACGGCACAGATACGATCCTGGTAATTAACAGCGTCGTTAACAAACAAAATAATTTAAATCAATTATACCGTTGATCACCAACTTGTAAATAGTCAGACGTAAATAGTTATACTTGCAAGTGCAGTTAAATTGTTTTTGAAGAATAAGGAACAGGTTTTTACGGTTTGTAAGGGTACATCAACTTTAAGTGTACATTCTAATGTCGAGGGCTGTTCAATAAAGAATGATCATAATTTTTTTACGGTCATAGTTTTTCTCACTAAAATTCAATATTATTATGTTATGTTAGCTTAATGTGAAACAAACACGTCGTAGTAGTTTCATTGTTGGTACTCCTGGTTCCCACCTGTGAGAACCAGGCAAGTTCAGATATGTTCAGTATCGCCTACCGCTGCAATGAAGTTAACGTGCAGTTAAATTTGATGTTAGAGGAAGATCCGGAGTTTCTTTCAAACGTAATCACTACTGATAAAACTTGGCTACATCATTTTGATCCTGAAAGCAAATAGCAAAGCTCAGTGTGGAAATCTGTTTCATCACCAACCCCCAAAAAAGCAAAAGTGATTGATTCTGCTGGGAAAGTTATGATCATCTCATTCTTTGATATTAATGGAATGGTTTATCAGCATGTTGTACCTGCACACACATCAGTAACTGGAAAATACTACAGGGATGTCCTGAAAACATTGCAAGTCAATATCAGGCGCAAAAGACATTTCCATGAAGCAGGCTGGATGCTGCACCACGGTAATGCGCGGTCGCATATTGCTAATGTTGTTGCTGAATATCTTGCAAAAATCAATGTAAAGTGCATCCCTCAGCCTCCATATAGTCCGGATTTAGCTCCATGTGACTTTTTTCTATTCCTTAATTTGAAGAAACGCCTTCGTAGGAGGTATTATTCATCATCAGAAGCGGTGGTGAAGGCTGCAGAGGCGATTTTGAAGGGTCTGTCAAATAATAGTTTCCAGCTTGCCTTTGAAGACTGGCAGAAACTCTGGGACAAGTGCATCGCATTCAGGGGAGACTATTTTGAGAAGGACCATCAAAATTATGGGATGAGTAAAGTTACATTGTCCACAAAAAAAGTGATCATTCTTTATTGAACAGCCCACGTATTAGTTTAAAAGAGGCATTAAAACTGTTTCATCCTTTTTAAATAACAAAATAAATAAAGTGCATTAAAAGCACAGCTATGACCTGTATACCCTTGTTTCTAAGGATTATGTGTTAATATTACTTCATTTTGATTTTCTTTGCAAAAATACTTAATGTAAGTAACACTGCTAGTCTCGAAAAAATATAATTTATTTAATAAAGATAAATGTCGGAATATGATAAGCTATACGGTGAACCACAACATTATGGATTTGAAAGTTTGCTTACAAGGGTTCGAAGAACACTAGTATGCATGTTTCAATTTTGGTTGAAGTTAGATACAGAATTAAGGAAAGTTGAATTGAAGTGTTTCCAAATAATCATAATTAAGCAGTGAGTTAGCTCTACGCTTCCGAAATGAGACTGCGACAAAGTTTTGCCGATCGAGACTAAAGACTCACTTTGAAAGCTAAAAGAAAATATATTTAAATTGATGTTTATTTTATATGTTTTATAAAGAAGCATGTTACTACTATTTTGCAATTCATATTGCAGAGCAGTAACCATAAAGAGTAAACATATCTCGTAGATTCATTTTAATCACTATGTAATGATTTGTGCATGTTCATGAGATACAGAATTCAATTCTCACCAAGACTATATATTTTGTTGCCTACTTTTAAAGTTTAAACGAACTAAAGTATTTATGTTTTCAATCATTTCCATTTTATCTACAAGAAAACAATTAGAGCTTTGATTTTAAAACAGTTAATACGAATTGGGGGTTTTAAACATTTAAGTCCATCGGAAGTTCTTCGTAAACTGAAATAATACAAAACCTATTATTAATTTTAATAAACACATGTAGAAATGCTTGAAAAATGCAAACTGTGATTACGTATATGAGGGAAACGAGATAATATTTATTGTTGGTAAGTTTTTAAATGCCGAGAAATCAACTGAAGTGCTAAATAAACAATATTAATAAGGATAGCCCTTAATGCGTTTAATCTATTTTAAATCGATTTAAATTTCACAGTGGTTCATACTGCTGTATGTAAATGAGCTGCTGTAAACTTAAAATGTTAGGAATTATTTCGTAAACATTATAGTACAAGAATGTTTCGAGCACGCTGAAAAACGTTTAAGATTGTACCAAAAGGGTTAGGAATTAGAAACAAATGAAAATGTCGACATTGGGGCCAAGGCAATGCACATTTATTGCGCATTTTGAAGGGTGGCCAGATCTGATGACGGCAGGCATATCTGAATATTCTTGACCCCCACTTTTGTTCTCCCTCTGCCCAAGGACACATTTGAGCAGAAGGTTATATGGCAGAAAGATACAGTTCTTTTAACGAAGTATATCCGCTGCACTCTACCATCCATTGCGTCCAACCCTGCAAAATGAAAGAAAACGAAACCTGGAGTAGGTATATATCCATCCGAGCATTCGCCCAACTATCAGACAAAACTACGTTGGCCAGTCGCACGAGACCTCAGACCCCAGCACCTAACGGATGCTTCAGCTTACCTAATTTTCTGCACAAACTTAATATGCATGACTATTAGATTCAGTACATAGGCACCTAAACACGCTGACTATCACGTGTTGTAATTCTTCATCAAGTCAGTTTCCATGAGAGCAATTTATGTTCATGGCTTTGATTGCTGTTAGTGACCACTCCCCCACCCTCGTGTTGGCGAGGGGACCAGAGCGGATTGGCTATCCTTACGAAGAAGTTATGTGTTTAATTTGCTCTTGTCTCGTCACTTGCAATTGTCCTCACATCCCGCAACATATATAGTTATTCTGCCTTAATGTGCTTTAACCAGCCTTCTTGGTTGGACGATCAACAAACATCCTCTCGTGTGGCATTTTGCAGTGTGATCATGTGTGTTACATCCTTGTAGAATTTGGTGTTATCTGTGTGGGTGTGCGGTAAGGTAATCAAATCACGGAGTTTAGATCCCATAATGGTGTACGGAAGATCGAAATTACTAAAACCTTCACATTTATTTCATTCTAAATGATATTAGAATTTGCCATTTCGTTGGTACTGAAAGTCATGCATTGTCGAGGTTTTCTGCCTTATTTACGTTAGCATATAATAATTAGGACTTGGTGTTTCTAACACATTTCCACAAACCTCCATGATTCTAACAAGAGGTGGCATTGGCGATCCAAAAGTTTAATATGTTAAATGTTCCATTTGAATTAAATTATTTTTGAATGCTTTTTTTTCGTTTAATGCAAATGCAGTTGTATAAAATCATTGTTTTTAATAACATACATTAATCTTTATGCGTTACGAGGTTTAATACTTAAAATCTCAAATATTGTGTATCACATATATGAATTGTGTATATTTATCTGTATCCGTGACTTTTGCTAGGGCTTTTGTTTTTTACTAGTCATCTTTATCTCTTCTTTGCCATGATTCTTTTATAAGGACGCTTATGATCTTGTGGTTCAGCACCCTCAAATATACTTTCTTATTTGAATTTATTGGGATATATCACTATGTATTAAACTAACATTCCGTAACATAAATTCTTTAAATTTAGGTCAACTAAAACTATCGTTCCTCAGAATTTTATCTTCTAGTTATTAAATTCTGACTTTATGTCTTTAAATCATTTATTTTCGACCTTCATCAGTTTGACTTGTAAGCACAAGACGAAACGCCGTACTATACACCCATAAGTGTGGGTCTTATATATAATTATTAATATAGTACAAGTGCACTTTAAGGTTTGTTTTCTGAATTGTGATTTTATTCCTGAAAGAGTTAAACAAAATACAACTAGAGCTCCAGATTCCCACAGGGTAAAACTTTATTGTTCTCGTTATGTTAATGGACGAATAAGGTTCTAAGTACAACATATTCAATGGTAAGATTAGTTTATAGCATTAATTTCGGCTCCTCCCCTCATCCTCCAAATACGTG
This sequence comes from Mantis religiosa, assembly GCA_030765055.1. Taxonomy (NCBI): domain Eukaryota; kingdom Metazoa; phylum Arthropoda; class Insecta; order Mantodea; family Mantidae; genus Mantis; species Mantis religiosa. The sequence goes on from CM060951.1 coordinate 88,511,324, forward strand.
CGTTGTATATAAGCTCCTTGTGGAGTGTTAAATTCCGTTCTTTACAGTCTCAACCGCAATGTAATATATATGCTGATAAATAGTAACATTATGGTCACGTTGCATAAAGTTGCATCATTTTTAGTGCAGATGAATATGTAATATACCGTGGCAAATCTAAGTTTATTGAATGTGTGGATTAATAAAACCCGTTTCAGCTTCACGGACCTCGCCAGGCTTCTCCGTATTTTAAAATTAGCTTTTATATCTGTTCTTAGAAAATAGGGCGTGCCCTCATGGGTTGGTGATGTGAGTTAGATCTGAAGAAAAGGCGTAAGCGAAGAAACGTATTGTAACAAATCTTAATTCATGATTATAATTGTGATAATATAGGTAATTATGATTCATATATATTCAGCATATATTGTGTTGAATAATGAGTACTTAGTAATCCAAAAAGCAATTTGAAATTCCTTTGGGATGAGATGCATAAAGCTTTTAGTAGATGAATAGGAATTTTCCTTTTCCTGAATAGCAAATGCTAGATTGTCTTTGATCTGTGGATCAGAAACTTACTTACTACCATTATTATAGTTGTGAATAGTTGCACGGGACATTAAATGCTCATAAAATTAAATGAGGATAACAGGAAAAATAAAATGCTATTTGACGGAGATGATACATTTTTATGACGTTTCAGATAAATGCTGAAATTTAACCTAGATGTTCATAGCCTCAGAGCAAACATTATCAGTTTTATCCAGTTCTATTCATAATTTTATTAAATTTCATTATCTAATTGGTGGTTCTTAAAGATATGTTCAACATAAAATTTAATATAATCTGAACATTTAATTACGTCGTATAAAATCATTGACGATAATAACTAAAAATTATAGGCGAAATTCTTCCACAATTATCGTTATTTATTTCAGTAGTTGAAGTTGCGTATTGAAGTTAATTAAATATCTTAAGTTTATCAAAGTTCAAACTAATATAATGGTACAGATTTCTAAAAGAATTTCAAAGGATATATCGAATATATTATTTACTTGGAAGATTATTTCTTAATTGGCATTTTCTCCAAACAATTGATTACAATAAATATTGAGATATTTGCATGACTAAAAAAATTGCACATTTGACGTTTCTGTATATAGCCTGTGAAGTCTCTTCATTGTGAATGGATTTTAAGTAAACCACAAGAGAGACGCAAATAACAAAAACGTAGATCTTATTAGAACACACAACTTATGAAAATAATATTTTTCGTGACATAACTACTTCCAAAATATTTAAAATAACTTAAATATCCAGTACTTTATCACACCCTTACTTGAACTACAAAATCGCCATTTCAAAATCAACGCATAGTGACTTGGTTTTTAAAAATACTTTTAAACACTTGACACTATCGTTTTAGCGTCCTGCATTCTCCTAATACTTAAATATGTAATGAAAAGATTACGCAAAAATTTATCTTGATTAATATGAAGTAAGAATTTATGAAGTAAATTGAAAGGAAAACATTTTCAGGAGAAATACAAAAATAAACGATAGGGTAGAGTAACTCATAGGAATGTAACACAGAGTTTATTTTTTCATTTTTAGGCTAGATTGTGATGAAAATATTTTCTGTAGTATTGCAGATACACTGTTGAAATTTGATGTGCTTATCCATATTATAAACGCCCAAACCGATTTGGTCCAATTATTTACCTACTTTGAAATTACATTTGTTAATATTTTAAGTATTTTAGACATTTTAATGAAATATAAAAGTCTAAGGCTACTACTACAAATTATAATTATCCACATGATCCTCCAAACCTCTGTACAAATACTTTAGTTTTGTCTTTTCATGACTCTTAATAATCATCCCCTAGAATTTTTTTATTTGTTCCATTTATTCCCCGCCTTAACGCCAATGGTCATATCGGTGGCCGTTCTCCTTGGTTGGAGAAAATCCCCACCCGCACCGCCGGGAATCAAACCCGGGACTCCTAGCACAGCAGGCAGCCGTGGACGAGTAACGGGACCAGCCAAATAGAAAGTTGTATATATTTATAAAATGCTTTTTATTCTGTGTTTAACATTTTAAATACAAAAATAAATTTATTCATAGGTTAACATATATTTTTATATACTGCATGTATATATAGCTCATTATTTAAATAGGAAGAAGATTAAAGTTCGTAAAATGTTCTTTTACAAACTGAAAAATGAATATATAGATTTTACTCCTGTTAATAATGAGTAACAGGTTTTGATTCAGCTGATCGCTTCAAAGGAAATGCACAAAATGTTTTGGTATATGACGAATATTTTAGTTTTATCAGCTTTTGAGAAATGAATATTCTCCTTCAAAATAGAGAATAACAGCAATGTATGTGCACTTTAATGGTGCCATGAATATTCATTTGTTTTCCGTTGTTTTATATTCATTTTATTGAAGTTTTGCAGATTTATTTAAATTCTCTGTTACTCTTGCACATTGAATTTGTTCGAGGCAAATTTGCAAAGGGCTCGATTAACTTGAATATCATTTTACCAGTGAAATCTCAATTTCCTTCCACTGAATATAGCCTCCAACATTTTTGGAACTCTTGGATGATTGTTGTTGTGGAGATCCCAAATATATTTCTCGATTGTGTAAGGGACTTAAGAAGTGGATGTGATGTTATAGGGACATTTAAAATTTATGCTTTTATTAGCTCAAACTATCTAAAGTATTATTTCAAATATTCATCTTGTAAATAATCAATATGTCCAGGTGTTGACAGACATGTTGACGATGTTACGGTAGATAATGTTTACGTTTATCTGAATATTTCCTGACATGTGTAAAGTAAGGGAAGTGAAGCTTTTAGACATAATTGTTTATGTCTGGATCTAACAAGGGCTGTTCTATTTATGTGCTGTTAGAGACGCCGATGTAGCGCCTAGAGGAAAACAGGACCAATGATTGAACGTCGTTTAGCATATTAATTGTATTACTGCACAGGTCCAGTCAGAGGTCTCGATACCACCCAAGTTGGCAACTTAGAAACATGTAGCAGTATGTTGAAATAGAACTTACTGTGCGAGCTGTGCATTTCAGGCGATAAGGTGGTGAATCCAAATAAAATCACAGATACTCCTCCACCAACATAATCTGTATAGGACCAGGAAGAGATAAAACGAACAAATCTAAGGAAGAAACACAAATAAAATATTATAGTCTGATTGTTAGCAGCTAGGCTCCAAATCCAGATATTCCTAGTTCAATTTTCGGATATAGGTGAGAATTTTTCTGTATGGGTTATTCCCTTACCTGCCGGGTATGGGAAGTACGAGAGTCTGAATGTATGTGCAAATTTAAAGACAGTTCTTTGTCATGAGCAATTTTTCCAAAAGCAGAATTACCGATAAGCTCTAAAGCAAGATATATGGAGCAAAAATAAATTAATAAGTAATTAAAATATATACCTACTAGATAATAGTACAGTTTTCAGAATTAAAGTTGACAGTGCCTGCAAATTAAACAGATAGTGAATAGTAACTTTTCTAAAATTGAATTTAAGCATGTGCCGTCACTGGTAAATTAAGTCCCAGCAGACCAAGAAAACTATTGAAGCTTAGTCGCAATAGACCTTAGGACAAAGCTTATCTTTAGGAATATAAGTGCCCCAGAATTAATATAGAAGGTTTCTGGAGCTCGATTGCAATTTGACTATTTCATGAATAAAATGATCTTGGATCTCAAGATGTATAATCTTGGGATACAGCTTCTAATAGATGATGCACTTACATTAAATAATCTTAGAAATACATGTGTGTTCAATGTTCGAAAACGAACATGACTCTGTAGCAGAAGGGAAGTTTATTAGGAGAGTAGTTAAATTCAGAATTGTACACAATTGCAATAACCACAATAGTATACGGGAAACTGCTAGCAATTTTAAATCAGTAACCTTACACGTCTCACTCTAATGCAGAAAATTAGCAGAGAAGTTCTGTACATAAATTTTAAGCCAAACTATAACGGAAAATGTAAAAGACTTCTCATTATTATTAGCGGCGAGGAGTGGATGCCATGACCCTGAAGCCAAAGAAGTGTTGTTTGTAATTTGAGAAGGGGCAAGTTTAAAGTGCGGGGTGAACAGTGTGTGCATAGTCTCGGGATGGACGATCAGCAGAACCGGAAGGAAGTTGCGTGTGGAACACATACAGCTTGGTGGTATTCTCCTGAGGCTAACAGAATGTTTATCCGTGAGACAACTTTTGACAGGTGGGTTTCTGTATATTGTCTAGCTTAAGATTATAATATGACTTTTGCATGAAAGTTTGATTTTACTGAACACAATGAGCTTCGTTTAAGGAATTCAATAATAATAATAATAATAATAATAATAATAATAATAATAATAATAATAATAATAATAATAATAATAATAATAATAATAATAATAATAATAATAATAATAATAATAATAATAATAATAATAATAATAATAATAATAATAATAATAATAATAATAATAATAATAATAATAATAATAATAATAATAATAATAATAATAATAATAATAATAATAATAATAATAGTAAAAATAATAATAGTAATAGTAACAGTAATAATAATAACAGTAATAATAAAGTAAATTATGTTATTCATAAAATAATGTAAAACTAGTTTAGTTGATATTTATTTGTACAGTATCCATTACAAATTCAGTACAATAAAATTTAACATACTACATGCTGTATTATACCTCCTGTACAAATACATAAAGTTGCTGACGTAAGATTTACTTGCTGACTCAGGTCACCTGGCTATAAGCTATAAAACTAGCTAAGAGCATGTAGCCATATAGGGCAAATTACTTTTTGTTGTTGTAATTTTATGTCCTCCAAAGTTAAGTCATATCGGACGATGAATGGAATGGGCGAAATGATGCTCAAATGAGCCCAGGGTCCATAGAGCTTAGAGTTACCCGACATTTGTCGTTCAGGATAAGGGAAAACCCCGGAAAAAACCTTATCCAGGTAACTCATCCTGACCGAGATTCGAACTCGGCACATCTTGAACGTGAGACAGACACTCTACCACCACGCTACCGAGGTGGGCACGAATTACATAGTTTCGAATTTCTCTTGAGTAGAAATTAATTAAATATTAGAATAAGCAACGTCTTCCAGTCACAGGGTTAATGTTTTCATTACTAATCGGCTTTCATTTCTCACGTAGAACGGGTCTTTTATTTTTAAGTCGGTATTTATGAATCAAAGTTCACTGAAACTAATGAGAGACTGTTTCACCAAACGGGTGGTTTGGACACCAAGAAAAGGAATTTCTGCCAACATTAGATAAGAACAACCTTAAGTAAACTAGTGACAAAGCTTTTCCATGACTCGTTTCTACATTCATAATATACATCTTAATGTTTTAAATTCCGTCTTTTGGTATTCTACATCAGGAAATAACTTTTGTCTGCATAAAAAGGAGAAAGACAAGTCATTATCATTCATAATCATCATAATCTTCTTCTTCTTTTCTTCTTCGGCCCTAAGGAGAGACTTTTAAATCTAATCCACCTCCTGTTTTCCCAATGTAATATCGATCCTTTTATTAATCTTGGAGAAATACTTGCTTTTCTTAATCCGTTTAAATTCATTATTGCAATATGTTCATGCCTTGTTGTTTCAGGTAAAACATTGTGTTTCTTGTAGGTTGTGTATCTGTAACTATTCCCTTACACAAATACTGTATTATAGGCGTAAGAGACATGTCCTTTAGAGTATGTACATCTTAAAAATCTCATCTGTGAGTATTTGATTTTGCTTTTTCTTTCTCTAATGGAGCCCAATTTCCACTTCTATAGGTGCACTAGAAGAAAAACCGATTGAATGTTATAAAACTTAAAATTACCTCTTTACTTATTTTATTCTTTTTTACTTAGTAGTTATGAAGTTATTACATTACAACATAAGTTCGATTCATAAATTTCACTAAATGCATCTTTTGAGATCCCCTTTATAAACACACTTGTGTGTATTTGTGAGACTGTGTGTCTGCGTACGGAGAAATGTCGGTTAAACACCATACCTCCTATTTTAAGTTTCCCATTTTCTAATTTCGAAAATTTTTGTATTTCCGAAAAGTTCTGTAACGATTTTGATTAAAATACCAAGTTTAATATCTTTTCTTAACTTGAATTTTCTGTGAATAGGCTCTGAAGTCCTTGAGTTTCGCACAGTTGATAGACAAAATCTCTCAGCCAAAAATAGAGATATGATTAATGCATACAGTTTATCTTAAATATTTGTTGCACAGTGAATCATTCCAGAAATGTCCTTCAACACCTATACTTTTCTCAAATGGAAAGTCACAATTTTTTTTCCTCCTGGTCATGCAAGTAGAATGTAATTTTAAAGGCATCACATAGCAACGATGTGTTGAAACATTTGATGTCTGTTGACATCGCTTTATTTGTTATTTATATTAATGCAGCCACAGAACAATTAAATAAAATTTTTGTAATGTTTACAATGTTTTATTACTGCTACGTTATTGCATTTTTATAGATGATCAAAATAATGTGGTCCAAGTGCCAGGTTCTATATGTAAATGAATCTAATTAACAGTATTCATCTGTTTCACCATTGAGCTAATTAATATATCTAACACATTGACTTACTATTTATTTGTTTCCTTATTTTTATGGATATAACATTGTATAACATTGCTATAGATAATTCTTATTAAGTGTTGAAGATATCTCTTTGTAATTATAATTTTCTAAATTTTCTTCCCTGTAGAGAGAACAGTAAAACCTATGTCTTTTTATTTTAATCTTGATATTTATATCAACATGAAAACCTATAAGGCTCTTTAAAATTCGCAGTTAGTGCACAACAATTTTGTTTTATTTTGTAACGTTAGCCGTTCTTATTGTTCAATTTTGCATTATTAAATTATCACAAATGCGTCGGATGGAAGATGTTTAAACGTTTTAGATGTTTCTACTCTTTTCCTTCGCAAGAATTCATTTCTACGTTCAGGTGGAGGAATAACTTGTTGTTCGTTGACTACTCCTGAATACATTTTCCCTGCTTCCAATAAAGTTTTAAAATTTGGAAACTTTATCTAAGTTGCATTTAATTAAGAATTAATTTCTTTCATGTCGCCAGTAAGGGCCAGTCCCGGGATGGCAACAAATCGAAGGTCCCTCCTTGTCTGAACAGGAATCACCTTCAACGACAATTTTGAACAGAATGTTATTTGTATGACATAACTGTGATAGAACAATTAATTTTTGAGGAATTGTGTAGTATATTATAGTATATAGGAATGTATGTAATTTTTAGAGAACCTTAAGTGACTGTTCAATGTCAGATGTTTCTATTCCTTTTTAGAATATGTACCTACATGTGAAATGTGTGTGTGTGTGTGTGTGTGTGTGTGTGTGTGTGTGTGTGTGTGTGTCTGTGTCTGTGTCTGTCTGTCTGTCTGTCTATGTGAAATGTGGATGCATGAAATGATCCTTTAAAAATTGTATTATTAGAACAAATATAAATGGGGCCGCATATGGCTTCGAGCTACAGGGCACGATAAAGAAATGCGCCTGTATGAAGGCTAACTGTGGGCAGCAATGCCTAAAGGTTTGCCTATATACAGGAGAAATGCAACCGAGATCGGCCCATTCTTTATTTTGCTGACAGAACACGACCCTGTGAGTGCAGCTGAAGATGTTTGATTTGAAACTCGATTCTCCCTCTTGGTACAGAAAGATGGGATTCATAGCTATCAGAGCCATTCTTCATGGAGTCAGTCTCTGTGTACAAACGATCCATCACCCATCTAACATCACCTCAAGACTTCAAATTCCTTGATAGCTAAAAAGCTAACATTAACTTAATGTGTGCAAGTTCTGACAGTTCACGAACTAAACATTACAGTGATTACTTCAGACTTTGTATTGCAAAACACTTTGAAGAAAGTAGTTTTGCTGTTTAAACTGTTATAGAAAAAGCAATAAAAGTAATATTTAGGTAACAGTTGTTTCTCTTTTTTTGACTTATTACGTTACTTTCCAGAAACTAATTGGTTATCGATATAGTTAAAAAGAAGTTGATGTATAAATGTAAGGGTAGAAGTTTATAATTTCTTCTTCCTGGTTAATTATTTTGTTTCTTAACGATGCTGTAAATTGCCAGGATTATATGAGCACTGCCAGTATCTTAGAATTTTGTCCCCAGGAGGTCCTTTACATAGCAGTTAATCTAATGACTTGAGGCTCTGGCTTTTAAGTACACTTAATGCCTGGACCAAGTTTGAAATGCGATCTTGAGATCAAGAACAACTGAGCTACCCAGACCGACTTTCTTGCTGATGCTCTTGCCACTTGAGCTACCAAACTTTGAACCAGGCTTTAAAAATCCAACTTCTCTCATACAACTTTAGAACTCCTAATAGGGTTAGTTATAATCTCCTGATTTTAAACAATTTTCAATATTGCAAGCCACATTTAACATGCAACTCTAATGTTTGAGATTGGTGGTATTTTGGTATCGAATGAGAGGATTAAATGTGCATACGAGAATCTCGCCATAATAGCTCAACAAATAAGATTATCGGTACACAGCTGGTTCGAATTCCGGTCGTAGCATTGAATTTTTAAAGTCGTATTCTGTGCTAAAATAATTATTAGTCTTAGTGTTGTGATACAAAATGCTTATTATTTATATTCATTTTAGATATAATAGTTTTATTTAGTACTGCACAATGGCTTACTGTACATGATTAACTCCTCAGAAATATTAAATGCCCATATATTGAACTATGGTGGAAATAATTATACGATTGTTCAGGTTAATTGCGTTCATTGAATACTAAATTACTGGGTTGGAGGCAACAGCAAAAGCTTACTTTGAAAGATGCCTGTAATTTTACTTCCTCTAGCTAAGTATTGTGCTCCATCCAAAAATTCATTACAAAAATTTCATCTAAATTACACGTGTTAGGATTCACTGATCCAATAAAGCACTCTGTGTTAAACATTCGATGTGTATTTGACGCCAGCTATTGTGTGATAAAAATCTAAATGAGAAAAAATGTTGACATTAAAGATAAACAAGTAAAATTCAAGTCCGCATGTAAGATAACCCAAAATAGGAAAACTGGATAAATATCAACTTTCAATACTTTCATACTTCTGTGACAGCCTTTTGATCATGCTAGACAAAAATCTTCAAGAAAATTCTCTCCTCTTAAACTGCCATCAACGTGGTATATTTTGCTGGAAAGTTAAGTACCAACTTTTAATCGAAAATGTTATGCATATCTGAGATTTTAATGTGCGAAATTAAATGCATATTGTGAATCATCTGTGAACGATTTGGTCTTTGAAGTTCTTTGTATAAATTTGTACAGCGGTGAAATCATCAGAGATAAACTAAATGGAAAGTGTACAGCTCACTTAAGCACAGAGCTTCTGTTGAATAACATTTTCATATCTTTAATTGTTTTCGACATATTCTCTGATATGCATTTGCGTTTCTCTATTTAAATGCGCCATCAAAATGTCCTATTCTTTGCAACGACTCATTCCGACTTAGCTTTAGAACGCTATTATCGCATGTGATAGTAACACACGTGTTTGGAATCATTATTTGGTTAAACATTTTTCTGAATAACATAATATGGAGAGAAGAATAAATGCTTACAGAAATATTAATTTAGCATGGGTAAAGAAGAATGTATTTAACATTAGGTTTTTATTGTCCCTTTTTGTTAGGCGTTTCTTAATTTATTCGACCGTGCGTTGGAAAATAACTTAGTTATAAACTATGTTAAGTACATTAACGTTGCTGTAGCACAAACACAATTTCCAGTAATTACTTCGTGGTTTTACTTTGTGAGTCATCTTGAAAGGCATTTAATGTGAAGCGGACGCCAAACGTTTTCTTTAGGAGGACACAAGGGTACAGAAATAAAATATATCCTACGATAGCATCAGAGGAAGGTTCTTTGAAGGGCCATTCTTATCTTGTTTCTTGGAAAGTACATTCTTTACTAGCAATATAAGAGAAGGGTTTGGATGTTTGTGAAGTACTCTATGATGCGAAAATAACTGGTTTTTCCGCAGTGTGCAGCAGCTAGCAAAGAAAGCAAACTTAAATCTCTGACAAATTCTCTCATAGGTTAAACCAATTATAGATTAGATTAAACCAAAAGATTAAACCAAAGGATGCCCGAAGTAGTTAATTCAGATTACATGCTTTTCTGTGAATGTGAGCAACGGTTCCATAAGACTGTGTGCTTGGTAACTATCCATGACGTATGTTAAAGGGAAAGTTAACCTTAACAGAAAGTTTCAAGATATCACTCGCATTGTAGTATGAATACACATACATATTTTGCGAGATTAAAGAAAGAACTCATATAAACTTTTACTAATATTCTTTCCTATCTGAAGGATATGAATGGTACATGCGGATTTGATTTGCTCTTTGGATATCAAACAATTATGCATTCTCATTAACATCCATCATTCATTCACACCTCTTTAATAATAAATAGAGAAATACAATAGGTTCCTTTTGCAAACAAAATTTGGTCAGTGAATCAAAATCTTCACAGTCGAAGAATTCATTCTGATAGTACCACATACTAACATATATCTAATTCATTTTTGAATGACCGGAAAATTTAATTATAATACATACATCGTAATACATCTTTCCAAATGTTTATATACTAAACTTCAAACAAAGCTTCGTGTAATATTCTAAGTCCAAGGATTTATTTTTTATGAAATCTTTCCCATTTTTATTCTTTATTACCACATCGCAGGGTTGAAAAGCTCCTTTTCTCTTCTTTTCCTTATATCATGATCACAGGAAACGTAACAGGTACAGAAAACAGCATTTCCATAAAAGATATATCTATATAATAATCAATAACATGACCCATGAAATTCAGTAGATATATCAACAAACTGAACAAAGCAAAAGCCTTGATAGATTCTGTAAACTGAATACCATGGAAATTAAACATATGCTATAATAGATGTGCAACCGTGTGAGTATACACCTACATGATAAAATACTACGTGGAAGCTACAAATTAAATTAACTTCAATATTCTAATCTATTTTAAACGAATTTAAAGAGTACTACGCAGCATTGTTTTTACATTTAACACAAATGTTAGTTTTAGAATATTACTAGGGGTAGTGATATTTAGCATTTTATAGCATTTATACATTTGCAATTTAGCATTTTATAGCATTTTGAAAAAAATGTTTAATTTGAATTAATTTTTTAAATGATGAATATTAACATTATTTATATGAAATGTAAAACACATTTATGGAGGGTTATTAATGACAGTGTGTTAAAGTGCATAAGTGTCAATTTATTTTACATTAATATAAGTTAAAGCAATATACAGAAATACAGAACAAGTTGATAAGTTATGTATACTGCATAACAAAAAAGATAAATGCATTCTGATGTAAAACTAGCACAATAAAAAGAAAATACACAAAATTAACCTCGCACTTACGCATAGAATGAATGAAAGTTGCTCGTAAAATCGAACAGAACAATGAAAATCGGAACTTTGGCAACTGACAGCTCCAACTGGAATTAATATGTTTTTCACTTCCTTAAAATTAGGATTGCTATTGGTTTTCAAAGACAAGGATTGAAATTTTCCGTTAACTGGGTTGTGAAGATAGATTTATGATACAGCGTGGTAAGAGAGGTCTTTTTTTGTAAAACAACTGAATTCGCTTCAGCACCAAACATACCTCATATGGGCAATAATGGAACAATAGGCTAAGTTAGCAGGAAAAGTTGCTTTCCACATTCCAGCTGAGTGGTCACTTACTTTATAACTTTCTAAACATACACAGGTTCTGCAGATTCTTCAGTTAAAGTTTCCAGAAGAAAAAGCATTGGGAAAAAATAAATACTTAGGAAAATCTTCGATTTATATCGCATTTTGAGTCAATGTCGCACTTATCGCGTTATATCGCATTTGCGAAAAATCACCACCGCTAATTACCCGAATTCTGCTTAAATAAAATGAGGGGTGGCTACAGTTACATTTTAGTTTATAATGAAAGCCGGGATTAGAATGAACTTAACGTGACAGCGCAATGCAAAGTAACTTTAAGTAAGGAAATGCTACTAAAGTTAACACCTTTTAGGGTACTCTTAATTCATAGGTGTGAATAGAGAACCATGCAACGCTCAGATTTGCATACAATCTGTTACACTTCTATTATATCCATTCCATTCTTCCAAGTTTTTAATCATTTCTGTATCATCTCAATGTTCAAGAGACATGGATGGCAATATACTGTACCTTCCTTAAACTTCGGTTGAAACTAACAGCGTTTTATTGCTTTCGGTGAAACGTTTTTTTGTGTGTGTAATTTACGTCCTCCAACATTAAGTCATATCGGACGATGGATGAAATGGGTGAAATGATGCTCAAATGAGTCCGGTGTCCTTGGAGCTAAGAGCTACCCAACATTCGTCTTTCAGGATAAGGGGAAAACCCCGGAAAAACCTTATCCAGGTAACTCTTCCTAACCGAGATTGGAACTCGGGACCTCTTGAACGTGAGGCAGACACGCTACCATCTACGCTACCGAGGCGGACGAAACGTTTGTTGCCTCTATACATTAAACAAAAGAAAAATAGCATAAAACTGCAAATAATTTCATATTAAAATTCCTTGTTTTGCCATAATTGCTTTGGATTTGTCACGTGACAACAGAACTCAAGGTAACAGGAGGATATAATCGGCTCTGACAGACTCTTAAGAAACCTCAAGTCAAATCAAGTCACGTTGAGTCAACACTAAATAGATCTAATTAATAACAGATATTAGACTTCCGCATTATCTCGCATCATGTCAAGTCACGCTCTACCATGTTCGTCACAACTCCTACCTAACAAAACCAAAATATAAAGCATATAAAGCCAGAACTGTGAGAATGTCTGCCATATCATAGCTTAACACCTGACTACCTTTTTCTTATCTGTAGGTATAGTGGGACTGATTTTACATCTTAAGAGATTCAGAGTGCAAATTAAGGGTAAAATAATGAAGTCAGTGTTGTACGGCACTCCTTGGCACTAGGTTTCAATCTTATGTGAGGGAAGGTGATGGCGTGTTACAGTTATGGAGTGTGATATGCCCAAGGATCGTGAAGAGTTAAAGCTGTTTGAATAAATGCATACATTTCTGTGAATTATCATTGTACATCTTGGCAAACAATAACTATGATTACAAAGATTTCGTTCATAAATGTCCTTGAAGATATTAATTTAATTGTGAAATTTAGATCTGTAAATAACTAGTCTTTCTCAATTGAATTATTGGCTTTTTTATATACAGTGTACCAAACATTTATAATTTTTATGCATCTGTTTCACCAAAATAAAATGCTGCTGAAATGTAGAATGAGTAATGTCTATGTTGTGAATTCTAACAGCCATGAAGAATCAACTTAGGTACTAATACTAATTACTATCACATAAATAATAAATGTACACATTTTGCATTATAAGATGCTCGTTTTACATTATTACAAATCAAAATAATTGCTCTACTTATTATGTAACAAACTATTCGTTAACAATCTTTACTTATATCTACCTCACTCGAGGTAAAAATTTGTAGATATGGTTTAATACATATTTTCTTGTATGAAGTCAGTGGAAACAGGTGAATACAGAGTAATTAAACAAAATTCAATATTTTAAGAGTTAATCGCTATGTTCTAGCTTTGTACGAGTATATAGGATGAGTTGAATTAACGCTAGTCTTCACTGTACTCTTTCCCATCTAACTTTTTCAAATACAAAATAATGCAGTAAGCCCTGAGCAAAGAACATGCATAGAACATCATTATGTAATTTACCTATTTACGGACTAAACTAAATTTTTACCTGGAGAACAAAAGCAGTATAGAATCGTAAAAGCAATGGGCTACACATACATTTTCAAATGAAAATGTGTCAGTCTGTGTCATCTAGCGGGGCATTTATTTATAATTCTTTATTTCTGAACACAGAAATATCAGGTATCTTTCACCGAGGCATATTTTCATTTGATTTTATTTCTGGCAATTAAGGCTAGAGTGTCAATTGAGAGGTTTTTACATACCTCCGCGGAGGTATTTCTCACTTTTGAGAGAGGGAAAGGATGATAGTGTTAATCGTATGAATAATATTAGAAATAATGATGTGTTATAATGAGAAATTAGTAATGTACATCTCAACGGCGAGTAGTTAATAGAAAGAAGAATGGAATAAAGAATAGCTTCAGAGTTTTCCTTCTAAAACTAACTTCAAATTTTAGCCATTCAAGAAATAAAATATTTTTCCTCATATTTAAAGACCTTTTAGTTAATTAAATATCTAGGTAGGGAATCAGTGAAGTGCCTAGTATGTTGATGTGGGTTATTCATTACGTCAATAGCGTTTTAGTGTAATCTGTTAGCAGAGAAAGGTGTCATTCGTTCTGCAGGTCGGCGAAAAAGTCACGCACAATGGATATGTCAGGACCGTTGCCGAGTGCAATGCGCGCTGATTTTCCAAAGCTGTCTTTCGAAGTGAGATGTTCCAGTAAATCACTATTGTCAATTAAAACGTTCTGCTAAGGGAGTCCTGTAAGCAGTATCTAGTTAATATAGTTAACATTCTTGATTAATTTTAATAATTTTTTCTGGTTTTCTTCGAAATCGAAAATAAGGTATAACACTTCCAAGTTTTCTTAACTTTTTATAGTAGTCTTTGAGAATTCATTAGTGATCTGTAGCGAAATGTTTCAGTTTAATGAAAGCAAGAAATAAAGGAAATAAAGAAGATAAATATTTATATTCACTTAAAGGAAACATAAATAACACACTAGTTTCATATTATGGGATGCAGAAATTTTCACGTGCTTGCGAATGCATTAGCCAAGAAAAGCAAACGGAACAGGTACTTTTGTTAATATTTGAATATTAACAAAATATATTATTGAATTATTTCAACAAAATAAATCATTTAATTTAAACTTTTAAAATTAGAATGAAATCAATCTAGCCTTTTGGTATAAATGTTTACATAAAAGACATGCATACGAAGTACAATGGTGCTAACGGTTATTATACTGTGACTTTGAGGGTTCGAAAAATTGAAAGTCTAGTTTGCAGAAATTCATAATGCTCCTTATTCCCGAAGAAAGACTTTCGTACAACCCTTTGCAGCAGGATGACGTAATACACCAACAGTCTCTCATGGCTTCACCACACGTAAATAAACAAACGAATTCACTTTCAAATCACTACACCATTATCAGTCCTCAACTCGGTACAGTTCAAATATCCACACACTGCACTGAAACTCCATTCACTCACTCGCAGCTCCACACCAACTCTCTTATTTATAACCAAAACATCGTTTCTCGAAAGCTACCGAAGCTTCACGGTCTTTCACGATGCAACGAGAAATTCCAGACTATGTCCGTCTCTTTCCCTCTAGGCAACTGTTCAGCGCTTGTGCACGCGGGCGTGGCTTGGGCACTATCTGTCTCTTTCACTCCCCGCTTCTCTCTCTCTCTCTCTCTCTCTCTCTCTCTCTCTCTCTCTCTCTCTCTCTCTCGCCAAATAGCAAGCGCCTCGC
This sequence comes from Mantis religiosa, assembly GCA_030765055.1. Taxonomy (NCBI): domain Eukaryota; kingdom Metazoa; phylum Arthropoda; class Insecta; order Mantodea; family Mantidae; genus Mantis; species Mantis religiosa. Next base: position 88,526,975 of record CM060951.1, read on the forward strand.
GACGATATTAAAGATATAGACATTTGCCTGAGACCAAGCAATCCCACAGGGACGTGTGCTGTATCAGCTATTCAAACCGCTGTCTTTACTCCAAGATAAATTAAAATTTCTCAAAATTATGAAAAGCTGTGCGTTTACGAAAGAAAATGTATATTCAAACTCATATTTCATCAAGACTTAGTTTAGCATGTAAAATTTACTTATGTGTGGGAGTTATAATCCCACGAAAATTATTAACCAGTTTTTTATTTCTTCTAAAATAGCTGGTCTTAAGTATAGTTTTTCCTTTGTTTATTAACCAGATTTTTATTTCTTCTAAAATAGCTGGTCTAAGTATAGTTTTTCCTTTGTTTATTAACCAGATTTTTATTTATTCTAAAATAGCTGGTTTTAGGTATATTTTTTCTTTAGTTGTTTATTAACCAGATTTTTATTTATTCTAAAATAGCTGGTTTTAGGTATATTTTTTCTTTAGTTGTTTATTAACCAGATTTTTATTTCTTCTAAAATAGCCGGTCTTATAATTCTTAAATCTGCAAATAGAATATTCTCCTAGGAAATTATACTAAGTTCACCAATATATTGTGACGAGAGCGATGAAACACCCTGTGAGCAGCTGGCAACGGAAGACAGGGGAGGCTCGGTTAGCCACGCCCTTCCCTCGTTTGTCTTATAGTGGTGACAGCCAGTGGTCGGAAAGAAACATAATTGTGCGTCTGTTTTCCTTCCACCTGGTTCTCGATCTTTCTGTTACCAGAACAGTCTTGTAAACACCAGAAACCGGCGATATTCCTATAAAGAGGGTTACAGACAGACAGTGTGGGTCAGTTGTTGAGTTGGTTTTGGTTTAATCAGTTGTTGGTTGAGTTAGTCAGTCAGTTGGTTAGTGTGTGAGTGAGCACAGTTCTTGGTGTAAGAAGGAAGGGTTAGTCAGTGACGTGTTAATGAACGAAAGGATTGTGCAACGGAAGACTGTACGTAACTTTGAATGTGTACCGGAGCTTACGTAACCGCGAGTACAGTGAAATTGTAACGGAGGACTGGTGAATTGTAACTGTGTGCAGCACGAAATTCTGTGTAATTGGCAAGTGTTAAACTGTAAGTCGGTGTAAATAAAGTACATTGTTGAGTGGTGTAATTGGACTTTTTATTCCACGAACCCACAAAGTCACACTGGCGTCAGAAGTGGGATAAACACAAAAAGTCACACTGGTGTCAGGAAGCGGGAAAACAACATCACCGAACATTACAACCATGGACGCGGCATTGGAAAATTTTTTGGAGAAGATGATGGAAATGAAGGCCGAACTAATCGGGAAGATGGAAGAAATGAAGGCCGAATTAACAACGGAAATAGAAGCGGCAAATAACAACCTGGCCGCAAAGATGGAAGAAATGCAGGCCGAATTAACAGAGAAGCTGGAGACTAGAAATAACCTGGCCGCGGAACTGAAACTAATCAGGACGGCTAGGGACAACATCGCCGAGAAGATGGAACAAGTGAAGGCCGAGTTAACCACGGAAATGAGAGCAGCGAATGACGGTCCGGCTACCGAAATGAAGGTGGCGAACGAGGCTCTCGCCGCCAAGTTTGAAGAACAGTTGGCCGGCGTGAGGGATGACGTGACGGAGCTGGGCGAGCGGAAGGGTCAAGTAGACGACCGCCTTAATGATTTGGAGGAAAAGGCCGACAACATCGCAAAACCCCTCACCCGCCTGACGGAGGAAAACCGGCCTTATGTGTGGACGGAGGACGCCGAAGACGCTTTCCAGCACCCGAAGGGGACCCTGTGCAGTGCTTCAATTTTGGGTTTCCCACAACCGGGTGGCGCCTTCATTGTGGACACCGACGCCAGCGACCATTGCATTGGAGGTGTCCTATCGCAGATCCAGGACGGCCACGAGCGCACAAGAGTGGAAGAGGAGAAGCGTGCCGCAGCAGTCCGAGTAGTTGTGGCAGTGCCTGCTGAAGGCTGGGATAGCGCAGGCCTGAGGAGGGAGCAGCTGGCGGACGCAGACTTGGGGCCACTCTTGAGGGAAGTGGACGCAGGGACGAGGCCAACCTGGGAGGACATCGCACCGAGGAGCGCCACCTACAAGTCGCACTGGGCCCAATGGGACTCGTTGAAGACCAGAGAGGGCGTGCTGTTCCGGGTATGGGAGTCACCCGATGGGAAGGCGCGGAGAGGACATTTGGTACTTCCCCGGAGCAAGGTCCCGGAAGTCTTGGAGGAAGTGCACGCCGGTACTTCAGGAGGATACCTGGGAGCGAACCGAATGATTCACAAACTACGGCAGCGCTACTTCTGGCTCAGACTTCGGGCAGATGCTGGTGGTACACCTGGACCGCCTCGCACGCTACGATGGGGCTGTTCGAGACGAACAGCTTTGAGGAGGGAGCAGTGTGACGAGAGCGATGAAACACCCTGTGAGCAGCTGGCAACGGAAGACAGGGGAGGCTCGGTTAGCCACGCCCTTCCCTCGTTTGTCTTATAGTGGTGACAGCCAGTGGTCGGAAAGAAACATAATTGTGCGTCTGTTTTCCTTCCATCTGGTTCTCGATTTTCTGTTACCAGAACAGTCTTGTAAACACCAGAAACCGGCGATATTCCTATAAAGAGGGTTACAGACAGACAGTGTGGGTCAGTTGTTGAGTTGGTTTTGGTTTAATCAGTTGTTGGTTGAGTTAGTCAGTCAGTTGGTTAGTGTGTGAGTGAGCACAGTTCTTGGTGTAAGAAGGAAGGGTTAGTCAGTGACGTGTTAATGAACGAAAGGATTGTGCAACGGAAGACTGTACGTAACTTTGAATGTGTACCGGAGCTTACGTAACCGCGAGTACAGTGAAATTGTAACGGAGGACTGGTGAATTGTAACTGTGTGCAGCACGAAATTCTGTGTAATTGGCAAGTGTTAAACTGTAAGTCGGTGTAAATAAAGAACATTGTTGAGTGGTGTAATTGGACTTTTTATTCCACGAACCCACAAAGTCACAATATGGAGATGTAACTGAAATGAATTTCTATTTATGTACGCTCTTTAATTGCCATGGTTTTGAGCTTCCCAGTTTGTTTGTTAATTTTGCTCAGAGGCATATTTATTCTAGACATGGAGTAGCTATTTTCACTCTGACAATATATTGGGACTGTTGTTTACTTAAGACAGGATTTTTTTAAAGGAAAAACCTTTTTTATTTCCTTCTATTTAATAGAGAGAGCAGAGAACCTGCTTCTTTTCATTAACTTAGATTTCAATGCAATGAAGCGCAGAGATGAAAATAAGAAGAGATTTGCATGAAAAAAAAAAAAACAGTGCTATATAGAACGAACTGATAATTACGATCAGAAATCACGTAGAGAGTGTAAATGGTCTTCCGAAAATTGTTCCAACTATAGGTGACTGCTGAGCTATGTAAAGTTTTAAAAGTATGTTGAAAAAGAAAAATTACAGATTTTAATTAGCTGCGTTCTGTAGTACTCAATATCAATGTAGAGGTGGAAAGACTCCCTATTTCGTAAAATAAATAATGCAAGACAAAGAGTTTCAGTGATTCCACACATCAGATCTATACAGTCTAAATAAAATAAGCTCAACAGGTACTTAAAATGAACGTTTCTTTTTTCTTTCTTTGGGTTACACATGTTCCATAGAACAGAGTGAGCGAATGTGAAATAATGGTTAGAAAATGAAGAACAACAGGTTACTTATCCCAACAGGAACTGCGCGATATCGCTTGAAGATATACTTATCACTAATGACAGGATTTATGCAAACATGTAAAGAAAATAATCACCGAGAGAAAGAAGTTAATGTCGTTTTGTTAGGAGGTAACAACAGTGATGAAAACAAATCCTTATAGCGTAATGCTTGCTAACACAGTCTCAAATTTCGTAGAATTGCTTTTGTATGAATAGTACGTATAATACGGCAGGAATACCCGTGAATGGACCGAGAAAGTCTTGTAAATGTATCAGTTATATTTTTATAGATTGCTCTGCAGTTGGTAGAATATTGAATTGGTATTTTATGGCTATTCTAATATTTTTTATAAAACGTTAAGTTAGCATTGGTTAAGCACTTTAGAGTAATGAATTATGTTGTGCAAAGATATGGAAGAAAGACTAATTATGATAATGGAAGGGAGAACTTTAACCATTTTCCTGCGTTACCTGACCTAAAAACTTTAATTATGTTGATGAGAAACAATAATAATCCATTGATGATAATAATAAAAAAAGGTTTTTGGAAATAAAAGAAAAGAAATATGAGCTCTTACTCTCATTTTTATTAAAGACAATATATCATTATAATTAAGCAGAGGGCAGCTTCAGTGTTCATTATTTAGCTTCGTTACGATAGTTAAATTTGGCATATTTAATTTCATCTCTGTTTTTGAAGAACAGTATGACTACCGCTTTTCTTTGAGGAGATTATTAGAGGAAACAGCTGAGAACTGAAACATAACCAATATTCACTGCTATATATTAGTGAAAAGGTAAACATAGTATATATGTATTTAAACTTCATATTCAATTCAATGGTTAGATATAGAGTGCACCTTTGTTTACTTCTTAGGATTATTCTGTAACAGCTTCATATTTTATATTTGTCCATAAATGATTTTTTTCAGATGAATTTTATTCCAATTTGAATTGATTACTTGTTTTCGGGCATTTTATATTTTTAAATTTACATTTTTATTCAAATACCTACACACCCCTGTTTTTAATGAATAAAATGAAAACGGATGTACTCTGTGGAGTTACAAAGTGCTTAGGAAAATAAATTATTGATTGCCTATGCAGTGAAAAATGGGTTGCAGTTAAAAGGAAGAGAAAAATCCATGGAAATCTGTAAGCACAAAGCGAAAAGTACGAATCTAAATGTAAATAAGCCTAATAAAAGAAAAGTGACAAATATAACCTAGGGGAGTTTTACAGTAAAGGTGAAGCACTTAGCGGTGATAATGACTGTTTATGTTAAGATTTTTGAGGGAAGAAAACAAAGAAAGGAGTTGTGAATGAATCGAGATTTTTTTAATATAATTCTAGTACTCATAGGAGTGAAGAGATTTATTGTAAATAATTTTTCTAATATTTTAATTCCAAAAATGGAGTTGGGTATTTTGTTTAAATTTAAGCAAATGTATATGTTCATGGCTCCTAGTGCATGGAAAATAAATATGAGAAATAATATGTGAAGCTATTTTGGTAATGTTAGTTTGTAGGAAGATATAAATTAATTTAACCTTTGTATAGGTAGAGAATATAATGATATGTTGGCCATGGTAGCTCAATGGTTAAGCAACCGGAAGGAGACCGGGAGATCCGTAGTTCAAATCCCGTCCATGGCATTGAACTTTTCATTCTGACTCGACCTATTAAACCTTAACCTTCAGAAGGCTAGTGTGGAGTAACAATTAATTTCCATCAACCTAATTTAAACTTACTTTCAATACATTTATACAAAAGCTATAGGAGATATTCCTCATATTTACAAGAGTGTTTTGAGCACACATTTGAAGCACTTTGGCTTAAAAACGTGACAGACAGGGATTTGTCAAAATGAGCGTAAATGGTAAGCGTTACACTGTTATAAACAAATTTTTATGAGCTAAGGCTGAAGAGCCGACCGGGATGACTGAAGCGGTAACCTCTGTGACACGAGTTCGAAAGATAAACATAACTTTTCATTTGTATTAAAAACTGTATTATATATGATACAAATTCATATCTCTTTAACATACAAAACATATTTTGGACACACGTTTCTTCAGATATGCATAATAATCCACTCTGGTAATGTTACTTCATAATTTTCACAAGAAAACGGATGCACATAAAATTTAATGTCGTCCCTACACATGATGTTATATCCACTTCCCCATGGATTTACGACTTAGAGCGTAACCTAGCAACAGTGCCTTAGCAGAAACACCCGAAGTGCCATATTTCTGGAATGGGTGTGTCCTGGCGATCTCTTCTAGTGTCCGTACTCATATTTCGTAATACTTTGAGTGTGTATCATAAAATCGTGCGCATGTATAAACGAGCCATCGGTTTGAAGGTCGGTCTGCGATTGACGTCTTCCTTCACCAGAGATCATACCACCCTTGGGGTGAAGCGGCTCGTGGTACGTGATGAGAATTTTAAAACATAGTCAACCTGATATGCATTACATCCTGCTTTTAATTTATGAACAAGATGCACTGTACATAACATGAACTTACACTGTAGATATTGCAGGATTGAACTACTGTGCTTAATGTATACTTGCGTATGAAAATAGGAATGTAAATTCGAACTTATGGTTACTTTAAGTGTTCGAAGCATATTTTTGAATTCTAAATTAACGTAGACTTTTGCATCCATCTGAAAAGGATTTAAAGGTCAAATTCATGATACACCATGAATGAATTGTGATACTTAAGGTATAACAATACAAAATAAGACGTCGCAGGTAACACAGACCTGCGAAATACATTTTTTTCGCCGGTTTACGATCTGAAAGGTGATACTAACTTTGATGTGCTAAATTGAATTTCCATTTTCTCTATCACGATTCGTCACAAAGAGTAAAATAAACTTTTAAAAGGTGGTTTTATGGTTAAAAACACGTGCATTACGTATAAAATAAATACAGAATGGAAAAATTGCGATCATATTAACTTAGATGTGTCAAATTGAATTGTACTTTATATTTTTTCTATCACGTAAGGTTTTCTCACAAATTAAGTTTTGAAAATACTGTTTTTGGCATAAAAACAATGCATTATAAAATAAATAGAGAACGCAAATTTGAAATCTGAGAGGTCATATTAACTAAGCTGTATGAGCTAAATTGAATTTTGCTTTCCATTTTTTTTCTGTTAAGAAAGATAATAACAAAATAAGTTTTGAAAATACTGTTTTTGGTGTAAAAACACATGCATTATTTATAAATACAGAATGCAAAATTTGCTATTATATTAACTAACGTTTATATGCTAAATTAAATGGTGCTTTCCATTTTCTCCATCCATTTTCTCACAAATCAAAAAACAAACGTTGAAAACAATGCAGTTATATATAGCAAACCAATATATAAAAGTATTGAATTTCGTTAAAATGGGATGTGTTACGCGAAAACTATTATCATTTTCGAAATCAACGTGTTTGCTTCCATATAAATTGCTCATTTTCATCAAAACCGGGAAAGTCCAGGACAGATAATCCTGATCAGAAAGTTTTTTACTTTCTTTGCGACTTAACCTGTAATAGGAGGAGGAAATTTCACATTTCAAACAGATGAAAGTAGAGATTTTAGCTTAACTACACCTTTTTGAAGTACACACTTCAACAGAATGTTTAGGAAAACGTCTGTGCATGCGCGTAAGAGATAGAACAGCATAACAAAAATAATTCTAAATTATTATTTTACTGCATAATATTTTCTACATGTAACCAATGAAGTGTTTTACATTATAACAGAATTTCGTTCAATTTTTATAACTGCTTAATAAGATTAATTAATGGAAATTAATTATTCTTTCACACTGGCCGTGTGTAGGCTTAATAAGAATTGATTAAAGTCCATAATGTACGGCAGAAAGATGTCCTTAACACACGGGTCATTTTAGAAATATTTTATGATGTTAGCTTACATTTTCTCAGATGTGTAGTCTAACAGATAATTTTTTCCATTGCAACGGTAATTACTTCATCGAAACAATACAGTGCTGTTTGTGCATGCTGTAGGACTTATTGCTTAATTTAACATGACTACTAAGAATAAAAATATATTCTTGGGGAGTGACGGGGCATAAATAGAAGAGCTTACTGAAATATGTATCTGATGGATATAAAAAGGTATGAGAGCAAAACTGTAGATCTTTTTGTACTCTATTAATCGGAAAGATTATGCACTCAGTTGTATTAATATTCTGTATATACGCCGTTTTTCTTTACCACGTAACTACTTCTGAGGTCTAACCTTAAAATTCAGAGATACCAGGTTCGATTTCCGGCTGAAAAGTAGTAAGTTTTCATTAGTGAGAACTATTTTCCATCCTCCGTAGAATCTAAAAGTGTGAAGCGTGGAGAGAGAGAGAGAGAGAGAGAGAGAGAGAGAGAGAGAGAGAGAGAGAGAGAGAGAGAGAGAGAGAGAGAGAGAGAGAGAGAGAGAGAGAGAGAGAGAGAGAGAGCACGTGCGCGCTCGTGTGAATTCAATACAATAACCAAAACCGAATCGTTAACACCATTATGAACGACTGAACAAAATTATTTCTAAACAATTTTTCCAAAAGTAAAAATACGCCGATATCACCTCAGACCTTTAAAGCAGAAAAATCAAGCCCAAAGGAAAGTATATTTTAGAGAAAGAAAATCTTTATGTACATTTTTGGTAGCTTTGTTCTAAAGAAGAAATAGCAATGATTAATGACGTTTCTCGAGTTCACTTGAAATTTATAAATGCTTCTATGGTTGTTAATTATTATTATTATTATTATTATTATTATTATTATTATTATTATTATTATTATTATTATTATTATTATTATTATTATTATTATTATTATTATTATTATTATTATTATTATTATTATTATTATTATTATTATTATTATTATTATTATTATTATTATTATTATTATTATTATTATTATTATTATTATTATTATTATTATTATTATTATTATTATTATTATTTATTGTTGTTGTGTTGACTAGTTTCGGTCCCAAGTCATATGTTTCACAAGTAATGAATTAAGGCGATGAAGTAAACAGTGACAGTGCTGATGATATAAAAGTACGCCGTTACCGGAGCGCAGCAACTGCACAAGGCTCTTAGGAGTTGCAACCCTAATGAGCTTCTCAGTTGCTACTCTCTGCGCAGCATGAGGCCTTTGCCCTCAAGGGATTTACAGCTTTTTATTTCATTTCATTCAATGTACACAAAGTAAAGTTAGAGTTGTGGACAGAATGATGTCAATTACAATTTGCTTGTTAAACAGGAAAGTATGAAAAACAGCAAGAGGTTTTAAAGCAAAACAAAAATAACCCAGTGTTTGTAAAACCCATTCTGAAATAAAATATTTTTTGCAATAATGTTTGGAGAATCCATTATATTTGTAAATACTCATTCATGTTGGATGATTTTATATAGGAATGTAACACAATATTTTTTTTTTCTCACAGCTATGGCTGGTGTTGAATAAAATGTTTCATGGTGCAATTTCTGAGAATTGTATACCTAGTTCTAATTGAAATATTGCAGTTGATTTAACTTTTTCCAGCAATTGCCTTTTCCTCAGAAGTTCACGAATCTATACCCCTTTAGTTGCGGTATTTTGACAGGAAGTTCCTTTATTACTACTACTAGTTAACGAATTTTTGAAGATAAATCAGAGTATGCTTTTTAGTGATTATATGCCTGTGTTTTGGCAACATAATGCAGTAACTATAAGAGGAAGTAAAAATGCATATTGTGACAGAATGGGGCTGTGGTCTGAGCACAGATGTTTGCTTGCAGCTGGACTGGGGCACCCCCTAGTAGTTTAGGGGGTGGCGAGCCCTTGCAGCTACCCTCCCCCGCAAGCCCCAGCGCGGTGATCGTCAGTCCCGAGTCGTTGTCTCATCAGTCATCCCCGGCGCGACCCGCCCATGACCAGGATGGGAAGATGTCGCGACCGGTATCCAGCCTTCAGGGGAAGCACTCACCTACCATTGGGTAACTATTGCTAAATGTTCCTCTCCCTTTGATCTCTAGAGCATAGACCCCTTTCCAAGCTGCCCTGCATGGCGCACGAGCATCTGGAATCGCACAAACCACTTTTCTATTAATTACGACGTACGGCCAGCTAAGCAAATCAAATATGACTACCATTTGACAAATTGTTTATTTCACAAATGAGCACAAGTAATGCACATGCCAATTCCTCTCAGCTGGAGGTACACTTTCTCAAGATTCACTCTTCTAATTGCTTGTATAGATAAATGACATTGAAATTTAAATGTATTATATGGGTGACTGTTCAAAGTAATCTGTTACCTATAGTTTATTTTATGTACCTACTACATTTGAGAGAAGAATATTAACTTTTCAGCCATTGCTTCCGAACACGTAATCTGTTCAGCGATGTTCTTATCTTGTTATACCTGTCATTTTATATAATAATATTTCTTCTAAAGTTTAATGAATTTATGAACCTCTTAAATAAATGTCCCATTTTAATGAAGCAGACAAAGCTATCCGAATTCTTAAGGTATAAAATATGGAAAAGGCAAACTTCGGTACTCTATCCAACATCAATTGTGGTGGAGTACTAACAAGGAAAGTACTTGGGCTCAAACAAACACATCTGTATGAAAGTTTGGTTACAGTACCATTATGTACCTCTCAGTCTTCTGGTGGGTGTCGTTTTTCTGCAAAACTGTCCATTCATACTCTAGATATTATTATAGATGTATTTGGAAGGAGAGAGAATGATTTCTACATGTGGAGCTATTGATGGTGCATGTATTAACTGCTCCGCATGTAGAACTGCCCTTCGCTCTGCTTCCAGGTGTGGTAATAGACTAATTTATTTAGTGTGCATCTTTACTCAGCTGCCACCTCAAGCTAATTCGACTTTAGGCACCATATGGAATGCAGATATCTTACCTATAAATGCAAATGGAAACTTTCAATAAAATGCTCACATAAATATGAATGACTGCAAAACGCACAGTGAAGAAAAGCAAGTTGATCGCATTCATATTTGCACATTCTATAACATCAGTGTTAAACGACACGTCAATTACACTTTTGAATTTGTACACTGGTACACCAGTATCGTAGCCAGCTTTCTGGCATGTGTAACTAAGCATTGGTCTATATACTCCTACAGATAACTGATTGTAAATGTCAGAATGCAGATTCGTGATAAAGAATTTGTCATGCAATTTTGGCTGCATATTACTGAAACATTGTTTAATAAAGTCTGTCATTCTTTGGCATATATTTTATATTGTCTGAAGAAATACACATCCAGAGGTTGTGCATATTTTGTATTTTTGGGCGGAACGATTTTTAAATCTACATCTTTTTCGCCAGATGTTTCCAGTAGTACTTGTTCATCCTTATGTCACAAAATACTAATGACCTTCTCGACAAATTTGGGTTCAAAACTGACAGAAAAAACGTCTTCAGATATTTTGCCATCTTCCCACTCACACTTGCATCAACGAAAATATTTGGCGGGCACCGAGTATCTATTTCCCTTGACACAAGGGATCCAAACCTTCCATTAGGTTCTTGGAAGCAAATATAGTTTTCTGCCATTCGTCCTTCCACTGATATAGCAACATCTAACGTATAACAATGTGTTGCACTGTTACCTGATTGCAACATCGAGATAGTGTTTCTTTCCCCTTTCATGGCTAGTGTTCTGTCAGAAGAAAGCTCTTAGTTGAACTCACTCTGATCACAGTTCCACACAGAATTAATTTCGATTTTTTTCTATCCTAATATGCTCATTGACGTCAGCAACAAACGTTTCAGCTCTTTGAATCAGCTCTTTTTCGTCAACCTTATCTTTTCGTGCTTGGAGCATAGTGATTCAGTGTGATGTTATTCTAAACTCCTTTTTCAAATTAGTGGTACATTTTAGGGAAGCTGTAAAGTTTGTACACCCGGGATTTCTGGCTAAGTCTAATGCCCAATGTTGTATATGCCAATAATGAACGGTGGAACAGCATTCTCGCGCTTCATCGAATGTCGCCATTATATGCTCCTTGATGATCTTGAACTGCAGTGTACGATTTCCTTCGAAAACTGTATTTCTTCCTCGTTTCTTTGTCACGTAATCCAGAAAGTTTTTGGTATTGCTTTGAGCCTTCATTTTAGTGTACCTTTTCAGAAGCTTGTTGCATGTGTTGAAACCTCTCATCGTATATGTTCTATAGTGTGATGTCATCAAATGCCGTGATGAGACTTGCGACTTTAACCTTCTTATCAGGAGAGGGTTGCAATTCACTTCAACTGCTTCCATCGCCTTTTCCCGCAGTTGCCGTGTTACTAACGCTTACAATGAGCTGTTCGTCATTATCATCACTAGCATCATAATTATGTATTAATGTTACAACAGTCCGACTGAAATCTATGAAATCTGTGGCAAATATTAAAAAGTAAGGGTTACCCACCACATATTATTAATACAATAAAAGGCATAAACACAAATACAACTATAAGAAATGATACTGGGAATAGGTTAACAGAACAAATTTCTACCAATACTGGACTAAGATAAGGGTGTAGCTTATCACTTACTCTTTTTAGTGTATATATGGACAATATTCTAAATGAATGGAAGATTTTAGTAGACCCAGGAATCGAAATAAAAGAATATATATATATATATATATATATATATATATATATATATATATTAATACCCTGCTGTTTGCGGATGACCAAATATTGATTCATCTGAATGAAAATCAACTGCAAAAATCAATGTATATTCTAAATAATATAGTACAAAAGTATAATTTTAAAATATCAGAAGAAAAAACAAAAATTATGACTTTTAAAGGAAATTATAATGTAAGATCAAAAATTGTTTTAGGAAATACGATTTTAGAACAAATATCGAGGTTTAAATATTTAGGATGTAACATAAGTTTTAGAAACAATGCTGATATAGAAGAAAAAGTAAACAAATTCCGAGCAATATGTGTAACAATCCAAAGAACTTTTAAAAACAGAGTGAGAAGGCATACAAAAATGAAAATGTATAAGGTAATGACTATTCCAACTTTACTATATGGAAGCGAAACCTGGGTGCCAACACAAAAGGATTTAAATAAAATACAGACTGCTGAAATGAAATTTTTAAGAAGTGTTAAAGGTTGTACAATATTGGACAAAATAAGAAATGAGGATATTAGAAAGGAATTAGAAATCGAACCAATCCACGAAAAAATATCAGAACGAAGGCAACAATGGCATGAACATATATTAAGAATGGAGAATGGAAGATATCCAAATGCAGTATTAAACTATAATCCAAAAGGAAGAAGAGACAGAGGACGACCCAGGAAACGCTGGAGAGATCTATGAAGCCGGAACGGCCGATATGCCCAAACCATGGAGTGAAGAAAAAGATGTTACAGCAGTATCTGTTTCTAACTTACGCTCATATTTCTGCACTATAATAGATACCAGAAAACTCGAGAATGATTCATCTACTACAACAATACCAATGAATCGTAATACATTTGCAGGATTTATTACCAATCGCAGCCCATCTGACGCTTCACTACACAAATAACAAAACGCAACTTCAGAGGCACACTGCACCGTTCCTTACTGGTCTCGACTGGTGTACCGGTAGGACAATGTGGCATTGCTCACACAGAGGCCTCTAACTGACGACTGCAGAATTTTGCAGTTGAGCGAGTATGACTAGTGCAATAAGGGGCTTTTAAATAATCTCTTACACTCGAGCCCAATTACTTTTCCTGTGAGCTAAATTTGTAATAAAAGCTGCATAGAGGCAGACAGGAAACAATTCATCATACTTCCGTTAACCTATAGTGCTGGGAGAGGCGTAACTAAAGGTATCATCTATACAAATATGCATGTGAATTTCTTGTGAACGCTTCTGTACTAATAGTGTTTTTTTAATGACCGACGACAGCTTGGTTTATAACACAATGTTTACACAGGAATAAAAGGGAATCAATATTTTTGGACACTAGTTGTATATTGAAATTAACTGTAAGCGTTATTATTTTAAACCAAATTTAGCATGATTTCGTACATAAATTTGGTACAAAAGAATGGTTTCATCGGTTAAGGCACATACGAGGGGGAACCCAAAAGAAACCTGATTGTTGTTATTGTTGTTATGTATTCAAGAATATTTTTACAAAATTACTTCAGTTACCTTCAAAATACTCTCCATTACATGCGATGCACTTGTCAAGTCTCTTTTCCCACCGTTGGAAGCATGTTTGGAACTCTTCAAGTTTGATATTGTTCAGTGCCCTTAGCGAAGCTATTTTTACCGCCTCCACAGCGTCATAACGATCTCCTTTTAGCGTTTTTTTTTCATTCGTGGAAATAGAAAAAGGTCACACGGGACTAGGTCCGGCGAATACGGAGCTTGGGAAACGACAGACACCTCTGAGATGCCAAATAGTGGGTCACTCGTAAGACCATGTGTGCTGGAGCGTTGTCGTGATGCGGAAACCAGTCACCTGATCGCCAAAGTTCCGGGCATTTCCTCCTCACATCCTCTCGCAGACGCCTTAAAACATCCAAGTTAAAGTGCTGGTTAACAGTCTGGCCAGGAGGTACGAATTCCCGATGCAGAATTCCACGAACATCAAAAAAGACAATGATGATCGTCTTCACATTTGAACTCACTTGCCTTGCTTCTTTTTTTTTTTTTTTTTTTTTTTTTTTTTTGTCTGGGAGAGTTGGGAGTCCTCCACTGTCTTGACGCTTGCTTGGTTTTTTGGGTCATACCCGTAACACTAACTCTCATCCCTTGTAATGACTTTGTTCAAGAAGTTTGGACCACGTGCAGTCTCTGTTTTCAAATCCCAACACATTCATGCGGATGGTTTTGTGCTCCTGTGTGAGAAGGTGCGGAGCAAATTTAGCAGCAACACGTCTCATGTGCAAATCCTCCCTCAAAATCCGCTGGCACGAACTCCAACTGATTCCTGTCGCTGCTGAAATTTGGTCGATCGTTTGGAGACGATCCTCGTTGATCTTTTGGCGGAACTTTTCAATGTTCGCCTCATTTCGGATGTTGAAGGGCGTCCAACACATATCTCACCACGTTTAAAGCGCCCAAACCTCGAAAACCTGTATGCGGCTCATAGCTCCTCCTGGAAAGTTTCCTGAAGCATTTGGTGTGTCTCCGTTGCAGTTTTTTTAAGCAGGAGACAAAATTTCACACACACACTCTCTTTGTTCTTTTAAAGTTGCCATAACTACTTCGCAGAGGTAGCCCACCAATAGTCAGAGAAACACAATACCACACTTGCACGTTCAGCTCTACACTGACGCTGTCTGCACAGCTATTTCATGAAGGTCTCTACTAACACCATCTAGCGTGAGAATCCTGCACTACGTCTGTGAGTGGCAGCGCCCTCGGAGTCCGGTTTCTTTTGGGCCCCCTCCTCGTACATATTGTAGGCAGAAGAAATTGAGAACATCCCCTTCACCAAAATACTAGTGTATAAATTTTACATAAAATCTGCCCACATGATAAGGCTATTTTGATCAACAGAAAATTTGAATAACGGCATGTTTAACTAGCAGGGGGCAGTGTAATACATTCTTGAATACTTTATTAAAGTCTTGGTTAGTAAAAATAAAAATGAGAAATGCTTCTACAAACCAAAAGCAGAAAGTAAATACTAAAAAAACTAACTTGCCAGTGCAATTTTAGTTTCTACCATTGTCACTCATTATCTTTTACACTATTATTTAACGTCAACTCTGTTAGAAACAGTAATCAACTCGCATTTTGAATGACCATCTACGGTCTCTTGGAAACTATGTTAACTCAGTAAAGTAACACATTCATTAATGTTGGAGTTAAGTGTCAGGGTAACCTTTGTTTGGTTTCTAAGATGTAAACCTAGAGTGAGCAAACAAACCACGTGTACCAAATTTTCTGAAGGTATTGACACCCCTCAGGTGTTTGTTTGATCTACTGTAAAAAAAGCCCTCTCAATAAAAGAAAGGATGCCTTGGGCAAACCATTATGTCTGGGACATATTTACACATGTCTTACGTACATATAATGCATTTGTGAGTTTTTAGTATTAGCTGCAAAAATGCGCAATCCTAAGTCCTTTTTCGGGTCTTATGATTAAGGATTGTTTTTTATGTTGAAACATAGTTCTCCTTTTCACCTCAAGTGTGCATATAGGAACTACTGCTACACTCAAAAGATTACAAATTTGGATGTACACATAGGTTCTTTCCATATTTAATGGATGATAGTTGCACTAATAATAATTTCTCTTCACCACTTCTTGAGGTTGTAGCATAAGTCAAAGGAAACTATCCGTCAATTTTCGTTATGAAAATTGTGCTGTTATCAAATACTGAGTACTTGATTACAATCAGCTCAGAGTTATACGTTCTAAATGTTACATAAAATAAATAAAAGTTATAAATAACGGCGTTATGAAACAAGCTCAACTACATTATTATGGGTTATTCGATGAGGAATGTGGGAGTCACAAAATATTTACGAAATAATACTTAATGCATTTCAATTTGGAGAATAAAACAAACGTAGAATATTGATTTCTAATTTTCGGAGATGGCATGGCTGTGTTACTATGAACATTATATAATATTTTCTGGTCTTTAGATATACAATTGTTTAATTTCTGTTGATAAGTAATTGAAGCCCTAAGCATAATGCACGGAATTGGTTATAGTGATAGTTGTGAGAGTAATATTACTTATTATTCTGTTTAAAGAAATAATTTTGGCTCTATGGTGCAAAATGCTGGGCATTCTATTATCATTTGTTGTAAGCCCTAATATCTTAGGGTACCAGTTTTGGAAGTTGGTAATTCCAAAATACTCATGGTATTTAAAGATGATAATTATACTGAAAATTGGCACAATTTGTGTGCTTACAGTGTAAATTTGAGAGTCCGTAAATTCTGTAATATGAAAACTTGTGACCTTTTGAAATTATTTGATCTAAAGGATACCGTTAATGCTAGCTAATTTCCTTACTAGTTTTAAATTTGAATGAACCACTAATTTGGGTTGCTTATGGAAATGTTTGTTGTGATTTATTACAAGAAGAGAGACAAATAGTTTCTTCTATGTAAATAATCCTTATATATGTTTATTCGATAGAAAATCAACGTAGTATTGCAATTAGACATTTTGTCTCTGGAATAGAAAATAACATTTACATTTATCAAACTATCACTATAAAGCTGCGGTTATGGAAACCGCACAGACTAGTAAAATAAAGCACTTTGGGGAACCAATGAACAATAATAGAGTTATGGCCATTTTGGTGGATTCTTACACAAGGGTATGGTTTGAGTGGTGTTAGTAATAAATATTAATTATTACAGCATCCCAGGAGGGGAAAACACGTCAAACATATTTCATTGTTGAAATTTGCCATTAATGAATCTCGTTTGTTTCAGTATTTCGCCGCCAACTGCAATAATGCCACCAGTTCTGTATCATGGGCATCATCCTCATCTTTCAGCACTGAAGCGTCCTTCTCGTATCGAGCAACTTCAAGTGGACTGGAAGAAGCTGGGGACGTAAGTTCTTCCTGTGTTTGTACATAGTATTAGCGATCTCAGTTCAAGCTGACTTCCAAAAGAAGGGTGTTTCTAAACCTGGGAGGGGGGTGAGTGACTATATTGCTAACACAAGTATGAGAAGTTTCTTCAAGATGAAGTTAGTTCACCTCAAAGGTCTCACTTGAGAGGTCTTAATAATTCTTGAGATGTACTGCTCTTGAAGTCCAAATTGCTCTGGATGTTTGTAATACTGAGATTACGAAAATATAGCCTCCTTTTGAATAACAGCTGGCCTTAGCATTCATAGCTACTATCAATCCAAAAGCAGGAGATCGGATGATGTTACTTGGAACAGTAAGTGCACTTCTTGTTTCAAGTTAGCTTTAGTTTCTATATGTATATCAGTTTCTATAGCGAAATGCTGGAGAGAACAGGACTGAATACTTCATCCTAAATGAGCAGCTTCATTCTAAATAAATCATTGGTGGCCCTTTGTTGTACATTTTGCCGTAAACCAATCTTATCTATTACTTGTGTAATTAATAAGATATTCTTAGTTTGCTTTAGTTTGCTTAAATGACAACTATTTCTGTATAGTTATATAATTTTAAACTAAATCTCACTGAAATGTTTAAATGTATGACAATTCGGAAGATCTAATAGGTATTTAGTAACATTCAAATGCATTTTTATGTAATTAGTCATATTTTAGAAAGTGAATCTTGTGTGTATTAAAGAGGTTCATTCATAAACGATATGTCTTGTTCAATGTTATACTGACAATATACTTTCTTCTGTATCGTCGGGATGTCTAAAACATTTTTATTTAATACAATCTATACACTGTAATATCAGCGTATCTCGCACATATTGCTAAAAGGACGTAGCTGATAGGATGGGAGAGCAAGATGGGGTAGAGATAGAACTTGGTTCAGTTTGATGGTTGCGTATTAAACTTTGACCATAGTGAAGTGGATACAAGAAGTACACTCCAACAATTTGAAGAAACTTTGGGGTCGGGTGGTAGCGACTATTATATAATTATACGAATCCCCGCTGTCAGCTTTGCATTGGAACTGCAAGTTGGCATTTCGAGCAGTTGATGTAAAGATGTAAAGTTATTTTTGTAATTTACGTCCTCCAGCGTTAAGTCATATTGGACGATGAGTGAAATGGGTGAAATGGTGCTCAAATGAGTCCGGGGCCCATGAAGCTTAGAGTTACCCGACATTCGTCTATCAGGATGAGGGAAAACCCCGGAAAAAACGTATCTAGGTGTCACCCTAACCGAGATTCGAACTCGGGACCTCTTGAACGTGAGGCAGACACACAACCATCTACGCTACCGAGGCGGGCAAAAGATGTAAAGAGTTGCCTTTACCTTTTATTTTCTGTAAGTTCGTTCACTCTTTAAACCATCCCTCCATTTAGACGTACAGCATGTGAAAATATTAAGCAGAATCCAATCTTTGTTAGAAAGAATTGTAATTAATTGAAATTACTCCGTAAAATGCATACATTTATACAAAAATTAAAATCCCAGACAAAATATTGAAAGAGCAACCAAACAAATAAACAAACAGAACAAAAATAAACAAAAATGTGACAAAAACTGGAGACTCGAACTCATTGAACTTTCATTTGAAAACTGTCATAACCATTCTACCAGAGGGAGTGCTCCGACTCATCTCTTCATTTTTGTGTGTAGTGCACGCAAGTGCTGCTGATTATTAGCAGTGGCGTACTGGCACTTTAGAAACTTATAGCCGAAACTTCCACATTAGAACCAACAGCCACAAGTCGCCAATCTCAAATTACTTGTTTACGATATCTCCACTGGCTCTGAAAATATTTCGGGATAGTTCATTAACATCCTGTGTATACAAACTACTGCATATAAATCACAATCATTTTTAAGCCTCATGGGTTACGGAAGGCATTTATTTAGGAAAATAATAACTAAGCCTTTAAACAATTTGCATTTGTGAATGTTTATATACGAATTCAGGTTATAAGTAGAGCAATTATTTTTGTTACTGAATAGATTTGGAAGCTTATCGGTTAGTATTGGCCAGGTGGGATCAAACTCGGACGCTGAATGCATGTTTCGCGAACTATGGGAGGCATATTTTAGTAAAGTCTGTCTAGTGAACGCGAGTGCAGTTTGCCCCTCAAAGGAAACTCACCCTCCCGCCTACTAATGACCGTCACAAATCTATCTCCACACTTCAGAAATGGAACACTGTCGTTGAGGACCAATAGCAACCCTGATTTTCTCGAAGTGACAGTCACATGTCTACTCCACGTGGAGTCTCAGTTGCCAAAGTTCCAACTTCCAGTTGATCTGTTTCATTACATGCAGAAATTCGTTGTGTGTCACGATGTGGAGACCGTGGGAGAGAAATGCAGTGGTAAATGCAAGTGAAGTAGTAGATTACTTTCAGTCATGTGAAAATAATCAAAGTGATGACAATAGTGTGAATAACTGGGCCGAGTTATATTACTGGAAAAGCCTCAAAAAACAAAGTTAAAACAGGAACTGTTTCAAGGTAAATTTAACCGCTTGTTTTGAACACATATAAATATGCGCTGACAAATAATCTTGGTAAGGGGTCATGCAGTGAACCTGATCAATTCTGGGTATTCACAGAAATACAGTAAGAAACATTGTGACGAAAGGAATACCAAAGACGCCGATCAATTGTGAAAACAAAAGGAAACGTTTCTCTAAGGTAGATAATTTCACATGCGATTTAATTCGTCGAGAAATTCAGAGATTGCATGCAATAGGGAGAGCGCCCACCTTAGAGGAATTGTTGCACGTTTGTAAGAAATTTGTGATTTTCCTTATGGACACTGCACTTTGCGCGGTCTCCTAGAGCTGGGTTTAAAATACCGCACTTTGAATAAGTTAAGAGCTATTATGGAATCCAGTAGAATAGTAGCTTGGCCACACACACACACACACACACACACACACACACACACACACACACACACACACACACACACACACACACACACACACACACACACACACACACACACACACACACACACACACACACACACACACACACACACACACACACACACACACACACACACACACACACACACACACACACACACACACACACACACACACACACACACACACACACACACACACACACACACACACACACACACACACACACACACACACACACACACACACACACACACACACACACACACACACACACACACACACACACACACACACACACACACACACACACACACACACACACACACACACACACACACACACACACACACACACACACACACACACACACACACACACACACACACACACACACACACACACACACACACACACACACACACACACACACACACACACACACACACACACACACACACACACACACACACACACACACACACACACACACACACACACACACACACACACACACACACACACACACACACACACACACACACACACACACACACACACACACACACACACACACACACACACACACACACACACACACACACACACACACACACACACACACACACACACACACACACACACACACACACACACACACACACACACACACACACACACACACACACACACACACACACACACACACACACACACACACACACACACACACACACACACACACACACACACACACACACACACACACACACACACACACATCTATTTTGTCAAAACTAAGGAAGTTTCGCGATATATATACATATATCATAAAAACTAAGGAAGTTTTGCAGTAATGGACATAGGATAATTTATTTAGTCGAAACCTCGTACGATACCTATGACGCATCGCCCGCCTCGGTAGCGTAGATGGTAGCATGTCTGCCTCACGTTCAAGAGGTCACGAGTTCGAATCTCGGTTAGGGCGAGTTACCTAGATAAGGTTTTTCCGGGGTTTTCCCTTATCCTTCAAGACGGATTTCGGGTAACTGTAAGCTACATGGACCCTGGACTCATTTGAGCATCAGTTCACCCAATTCATTCACCGTTCGATATAACTTAACGTTGGGGCGGACGTAAATTAACACACAAAAAAAAAAAAACATGACGTATCGAGAAAGGTGGCAACCTTGCAGAAAGGTCTGGGAGAAGGAGGGTCTGTGTTGTAAAACGATTATAAGGGGTTCGTCAAAGGCAGCGGCCGAAGGGCACATGAGTTAACGAAATAGACTCTACTAGGTGTGGAGGAATACTTGTTTTCATTTGCGAATAAAATAGCAGTAGAAATGTGTGTTATAACTGAAAACAAATCTTTAAATTTGATGTTAATTCTGTGCAAATATTTAAAGGAAATATGAAGGGGAGGAAAGAAAAAAAAATTACATTTTACACACGTCCTTCTTAAAAATGCATATGTCTTCAGATATTCAATTGCTCTTCCCGTTACACTTGTTTGTTTAGAAACTCGAAGAACGTTTTCTAAAAGTGCTTGAAGATAAATAGTGTAGGTTCACAACAGATGTATACTTTACGAATGTCTTTCAAATAACTCGGAAATACTTCACTTTACTCATTTATTTAGTTATTATATTAGTTCTAGAATGGGTTCTTCTGTTTCGAGGATTTGATAAACGTTTATATATTTTCCTTACATACTGTTGTTTCTTGCACAACAGCACGTGAGGAGAGATAGCCAGTGCCTGATATCATATTTACTGCAACGCGAAAATTACAATTGTGCAGAAACTTCAATTGTTCAATTGAGGATACGAACAGAATGCAGAAGGAAGAACCTATTCTGTTTTAAATGTCTATGGTCTATGGTCTTAACCACGTTTTCATATTCAAGGCTATTACCGCATGGATGTAAAGAATTTCTTACGCAAGTTATTTTATTTTTAGTAACTTTTATTATTGTAATTACTATTATTATAACTATTATTATTATTATTATTATTATTATTATTATTATTATTATTATTATTATTATTATTATTATTATTATTATTATTATTATTATTATTATTATTATTATTATTATTATTATTATTATTATTATTATTATTATTATTATTATTATTATTATTATTATTATTATTATTATTATTATTATTATTATTATTATTATTATTATTAACTGAAGAACTAATTTAAAAAGAAAGAATATACTTTTTAGTAAAAATTTAAAATTACTCTTTAAATTATGCCATATTTATTTACTGTCGGGCCAAACCATAAATTTGTAACATATTACAAATAATACATAATTTTACATAAAAACTAAAATAGTGAAATATTAAATTTAACTATAAAGAGGTTTTCAAGAACTTCAAAATGAACATATGAACTATTATTTAGTGTGAATATTTTTAGTTGCCATCTGTTTGAAATACATTCCTTTAAGGCAAGGCTACACTGAAAATTCGCCGAAAATGTTGAAAATCATGGAATTCTTTTTTTTTTTTGGCATTTTTGGTAGCTTAGAGTATGTAGTAATAGATGGCATGCTATTTTTATCATTTGCACCACTTTAGGCCATCACGTAACAGTTTAAAGAGACCTTTAATAATCGTTAAAAGTAACAATCATGACTTTAAAATTGATTTTCTAAAAAGCTTTTTTCTAACACTTTTCAGTATACGAAATTCCCCACGCGTCAAAGTTTTCCATTAAACTTGGTGAAACTTCCAGGATAGGTCCATAATATGTAAATAAGAAACTTCACATTCCCCTGTTTTGCTAATGCTCATGTTTCGAAAATTATATGGTTTTAAGTAATAAAATAAGTTAATATTTTCAAAATTTTGAGAGCTAACACGTGGAAAATATTTTAGAACAAATGCTACAAGAGTATTCCAAAAAATAAGAATGTGAATCTTTTAAAATTCCTCTGTACTAGCCAAAAACAAAGATTCAACTTAGAATCTCAAATTTTTTGACTCTTAGATCGTTTTTAATTATTACAATACTTTCACAAAAATAATTAATAATTAATTAACTATTTGGGGTAGCAACATAAAAATTTGCATGCAAGTTTAAAATGATACTCTAATTATGTGGCTAAATTTCATAATGTTAAGTTTATTATTATAAAATTTGGAATTTTCAGTGCCTTAAAGAAAAGTCAGAAAACCTTGAATGTTTTTAGCTTTTTATAAATTTCACCAATGTTTTTCTCGAAATAAATTTTTCAATATTTGTAAGGAAATAATTTTATAGCAGATACTTCTTAATTTTTGAGGAGACATTAATACTAATTAATACCCTTCATTTATTAAAATACAATTGGATCTTATAAAATTTCAAATGTTAGCCGGTTATGTCCAGGTTTTACATAAAGAAAATGATAACTTTGAATATTGATTTTTAATATCTATTGCTATATTTTAACGTAAGTTTTTATTGTACATGTAATATTGAAATCTAACTTTATTTTTTGTTTACTTTTAGTGATGCTCTCACGACGACGCTATCTGCGCTATACGGAAAACTGCTTGTTGTGATGGGTATTGCCTTTCCAATGGCTGAAGTCATTTCCACATATATACCACCCTCCTTTTATGAGGTAAGCAAATCTCTGAAACATGGCGATGTTTATTGATGTTCAATCCTAATCTAAGGGCTTTAAATTTGCCATGCATAATACATACTATAATTGAAGTGTAAGATGTAAGTAGACAATTGTTAGGTCTGCAGCAGGACCTACAGGGGTAATTCTGAGTTACTGAGGTGAAAACTTCGCTCATATCAAAACCTCGATGCTCTCGGTAATAAATTACTTTAGTATTGGCAACATAGGCGACTTTATAGAGATTCGACAATTTTTCCACATGAAGGTTGGTTCCAAATTACACACACAGAATTTAGAATAACACTTACATATGAATTCTTAATGTACTGAAACGTTAATTTTTGTTTTATGCCAAATAGAAGTGACGTACAGTTGCTACCGCCACCACAGCTACTATACAAAAAATAAAACTATTGGAGCCAAAGCAAAGGATATTAATAACAAAGGAAGTACAATGCGCATTCAGAAGAAGAATAAAGCATCGGTTTATATACAACTGAAGAAATTGCGGAACAAATGTTAAATAAGAAGACAGTTTTCTCGATATTAAAAATAATCAAAGAGATACATTTATAAATACTGAGCAATTAAAGAAGGAAAATTAATGTAATGTATAGAATAATTAAATAGTGATGTTAAAGAGTTGATAGATGTTTCAAGAAACAAAATAAGAAGTGAAAGAAGATGCAGGAGGAGGAGGAAGGGATGAGAGGAAAAATAATTTTTAGGGAAAGTCGAAATTCACGGAGAAAATCACAATATTGTCAACGTTCTTTACGTCAAAGATACGACCGCATGATAAAGGGAGAAATGTCACAATAGTGCGAGGCGTGTATGCAGTTAAGTTTTTAAGCCCTTCTTGCCACGTAGTAACTTAAGTGCAAACAACTATTTATGCAGAACATAAATGCTAGATTATAGCAAAAGGAGGAGGTTAAGAGGAGGAAAAAACGATGATGACATATGTACTCTTCAATAAGAGTTCCCTTAATCGCTTCCCTTTGAAGTATGTGATGTGAAGGGTGAAAGGACTATTTTTTCTGACGAAATAAGCGCTCGGGGTCTAAAGTGATATTCGATAACTTATAATGTTCTACATGCCGTAAAGAGGATGGCTACACCTAGGTGCTATAATATTTTATGATACTATTTGAAATTTTCTTATCCCAGGGATGGACATTATTACTTTTCATATTTGTTACGTGGAGTACTTGTTTTGCATATAAATCATTCTTAAATTTGAAACTAGTTTAACCTAAATATCAGCTGTGTTTAATTTTCATGAAGGGAACACCAACCTCCTGGCCTTCTTCAGACAGGTTGTCTACACCTCGACATCTGCCCTCACTTTATTTTAGAGTATCGTTCTCGAGATGGGCTGCTAATTAAAGCTATTAAACCCCATTTACCCAGAGCATCTGGTTTTATGGCGCCTGAATGTCGCGACTTACCCTGCTTGTTGTGTTTCAACAGCTTTGCTACAGGGCAGGTGGTAAGATTTGGTAGGGGCTCAATGAAGTTTTTCCAGACTTGATGGTGGAAGCAGCTGTGCGAATTTCATGAGTTTAAAGGACATGAATCGTTTACAAGTATTAGAACAATACTTCTTTTCTTTCTTGTAGTATGCAAAAGGTATGCAATTCAAAAGTAACATTACAGTGACCCACTTAATATCAAGACTACCTCTGGTTAAATATCTCTTGAAGTTACAAGGAAATATCTAATGCTGACGTCCTTCTAGAACAGGGTTGCCAGATTAAACCAGCCCTCTGTTTTGTTCTTCTGTTTGTGTACTTTCTAGGAAGCTTCCATTTTCTTAGCACTGTACCCGCAACTCTCGAAGACGAAGGGAGAAATTAGGAGAATAACATCACTGGTCACGAAATAACCTATCTGATCTCGAACAATGTGAATTATAGGGAAAGGGAATATTATATATTATATTCACATTACTTTTCAAATCTCTCCTCGAGAAAACTTTCTTACCAAAGCTTTATTATTCCTTTTACATCTTAATAATTTACATGAACTTTCAATGCTCATATAATATTTTGTTATATGATACAGTAAGTAAAGGGCGAGTCGGATTTTTTAATCCTTCATTTGGATGAAGGAGGCGTTATCTTGACGCACTACACTAGTAGGAGAAACACGATCACCAGTGCGATATATTTTCAGTATGTTAAAAAATGAGCTTTGGTCTAAAGTAAGGTTAAACCGAATTGTGTCTACAAGTGTCTTTTGTAGTATGAAAATGCTTGGCCTGTATTGCCAGTGCAACAGTTGCAACTGTCGATGACAGTGATACCCCTGCACATCCTCTGTACCCAGCAGGCCTCACTCCGATTAATTGACACTTGTTTGAACCCCTCAAAGAGCAATGGGAGGACAGAAATTTCGCTCTGATAAAGTGGTGCAACAAGCGCTGGACGAGTGGCTACTCAGTACTCACACAACCAAAATATTAGGAGTCTTTGCACTTCCTTCATGCCGGAGTGGAGGAAGTGTGTTAAATGTCAAAAAGACTATGTAGGAAAACGATACTCTTGTGTTCCACATTTGTTCAATAACAAATCTGGTAACTGCCCTCCCATGACTTTCTCTACATTTCTAAAACTACTCTTCCTGTGTCTACATCCTGTTTATCTATATAAATGTTGTAATACCCTCGTTTTCTTGTAAGTACAAGGAGAATATGTGAATGCAGTTTTGAGCAATATTATTCCACTGTTTAAAGAGCTGGTAGCTGTGTGATGCCTTTTCCCATTTGAGAAAAGTACAAATATTGAACATTTCAAACAGATAACAAGGTATATATTCGCAATAGTTCACTAAAATGTGTGTAGCATAAACTGTGTTTCAGCGACATCCACATTTTCTGTCCTGTCTATCCCTTACCGAGTTTCCGAGTTATGCAGAAGTCATCTATAATTTAGAGATTTGCCATTCTCAAAAAACGTCAATGATAAATTTAATTTGTAACGAAAACATCTTAAATACGAGGGCTGTTCAATAAAGAATGATCACAATTTTTTTTTTTTTTTTTTTTTTTTGACAACGTACCTTTACTCACTCTCATAATTTTGATGGTCCTTCTCAAAATAGTCTCCCCTGAATGCGATGCACTTGTCCCAGCGTTTCTGCCAGTCTTCAAATACATGCTGGAAACCATTTTTGAGAGATTCTTCAAAATCGCCTCCTCAGCTTTCACCGCTGCTTCTGATGATAGATAATGCCTCCCACGAAGGCGTTTCGTCAAGTTAGGGAATATAAAAAAAATCACATTGGGCTAAACTCGGACTATAGGGAGGGTGAGGGATGCACTTCACGTTGATTTTTGCAAGATATTCAGCAACAACATTGGCAATATGCAGCCGCGCAATATCGTGGTGCAGCATCCAGCCTGCTTCATTGAAATGTGGTCTTTTGCGCCTGATATGGACTTGCAATGTTTTCAGGATATCCCTGTAGTATTGTCCAGTTACTGATGTGTGTGCAAGTACAACATGCTGATAAACCATTCCATGAATATCATAGAATGAGATGACCATAACTTTCCCAGCATAAGCAAACACTTTTGCTTTTTGGGGGCTTGGTGATGAAGGAGATTTCCACACTGAGCTTTGCTATTTGCTCTCAGGATCAAAATGATATAGCGAAGCTTCATCAACAGTGATTATGTTTGAAAGAAACTCCGGATCTTCCTCTGACATCAACTTTAACTGCATGTTACCTCCATTGCAGCGGTAGGCGATACTGAGCATGTCTGAACTTGCCTGGTTCTCACAGGCGAGAACCAGGTGTACCAACAATGAAACTACTAGGGCGCGTTTGTTTCACATTAAGCTAACAGAATATAATAAGTTTGAATTTTAGTTCGAAAAATTATGACCGTAAAAAAGTATGATCATTCTTTATTGAACAGCCCTCGTATATGGTGTTATAATCCAAATCGTTGGAATCAATTTTGAGAAAGTGAATCCATATCCTCTTCATATAAAAGCTAGTCTGATTTGCAGGTATTTTCTGGAAAAATCTTTTGTTTCATATCCTTGAAAGATTTTGAATTTGGTATTTAACCTACTTTTTATTTTTGAGCTGTGTTGTTCACACTCACTCAATCACTCTCACTTACTCACTCACTCACTCACTCACTCACTCACTCACTCACATGGAACTTTTACTAAACACGTGCTTTTACAATCAGGATTTCCCCGAACTTTGTCCATGAAACCTCAGTATCACGTAGTACAGCAGAGAAGTAAAGAAAAGGTTGGAGAGAGGGAGGGAGGAAGAGAGAAATTAAGATTTTCACTTGATTCCTGCTCCTATAACGTCTCTTTTACTTAATTGAATTTTGTCTAGAAAAAATGATCTTAATGCTCGATCTCACCAACAGATTTTAAGACAATACAGCTGTTAGTCTGTTTAGCGCAGTTATAACCAAAAGTTGCATTTCACCAGCAAGGTTAGTTTAACACCCGTGTTAAATCTCTTGTTATACTAACAAGCCATATTTCTGCTTTTAAGTCGTTAACAATTGTAGAATTGATGATTTGCTATATTTAAGTCGTCTAAATGGAATTCGTAATAGAGAACGGCTTATGAGAAGAAATGACTTTAAGGATCTATCAGAAGAAGGTTTACTACGGAAGTATATGGACTGTCGAAACAAGTTGTTATGAGGGTTACTGGTGAAGTAGGTTCAAGAGATTCTGTATCGAATAGGAATATGCCGATCTCGCCTTCGCTTCAAGTATTAATAACTTTGCGATTTTATAATTCACTGAATTCTGAGGAAAATACACTGTCCATCTCCCGTCTTGAAACGTTCAAATCTCTCGTCACTTCTGTCTTTCTTCGCACCTCTTTTTAAATTTACGTAATACTGACGAAATTGCTTGTACTTCTTATGACCTTTGTATTCGAATTAAACTCATTTCCAATCTTTTCCCACGTCACATCTTTCTCTTTCCATTTACCGCAACCGAACTCTTATTTTCCAAAATATCCTTATATTTAGTTAGTAGTAAGTAATTGAACTAACAATTATTTCTTGATTGATGAGAAATTTGTCCCATGGCTTCTCTTCTGATTTTGTTCACCCGACATTTTTTTCAGCTGTGTGTAAACGAAAATAAAAACAAAAGCGCATATATCTGTAAGGTTTACAAGTGTCTCGGCGATAACACGTGTTTGTTACCATTTTCATAAAACATGCTGGTGAAATGCAAGAATTTTAACACTTTTGTTAACGCTGTAACAGTTGTTAGTTACATTTGCTGACGTAGATTTTAACATTTTTTTGATGAAATCGGGCATAAGTGTAATGCTCATTATATTAAAAGATTAGTGTGTAATAATTTTTTTCTGTAGTGTTATCTGTTTTTGAAGTACTTTAAGCTTAAGTTTAGACAAACACCATCTCACAGACTTGTGATTCTTGTTAGTGTCTTGTTTTCTCTTTTATTTTTATCGCAATAACTTATTACGAATAAAATTTCGACTGGTTTTCGAAATTCTGAAAAATTGAAACACATCGTGAGCAACATAAGAGAATGGAAGAATCACTTTTCATATTATTAAAATAATGTATAATGAATATATGTGAAATTTTATTGGAAGAGATAGATGTTTTCTTTTCCTACAGATGAGCTCTGTTGAAGTTTCAGCTGATAAGAATAATTAGATATAGCTTTATATTAGAATAAAACTGGATGCTTAGAAAAACTGATTTGAGATATGAGCAGCAGACCCATGTTGCTTTAACCAAGTAGAAATTATTAATCAGAGACCATTTGTTTATGGCGATTAATATAAAATTGATAGATGAATCCCGGTAGGAATAGTAGAGAGTATATGCTTGCATTTAATGGACCGAGAAATTCGAATGAATGTTCTCTACTGGTTAGATTTTTCTCTACAGCTTACCTATAGATAGTTGAAGTTATTACATATTGCAATATATCCAAAAAGTTGATATCAAAATTTAAATTGCTCCGAGCGAAATTAAAAAACTGGATAGAAGTACCGTCTGTGATCTTATGGACACGATGACTTAAACGCTATAATTTGGACGAATACCAAAATTGGTACTTGAACTCAGTATCTCTGAAGAATCTATTTTAAGGTTGGCAGCAATGTTGGACATGTCTCCAGTTTCTCATTATTACTCTGAATTTCTTAGCTCCACTATGTCTTAGGTGTGGCGAGCCTTATTAGATTCATCTATGGTACTTTCAGATATTATCTGACTATAATTTTTGCTTTAGAAGTGTATACCTGTCTATTACATATACGCAGAAAGGCCAAGTCGTACTCGGTGCACCTTGTACATGCGATGTCCTTGACTCCACCAATCTTTGAGAGCAGCCTGAGGTGCTTCCACCGGTGATTTCCTCTTAATTGCTTGAAATTGGTAGGCCAAGGTTGACAGTTGCATTTCCAAAGAATCCCAAATATGTTACGTTGTATTTAGAGCAGCTAATTAAATGCCTAAGGCAAGGAGACATGCACATTGTCATGAGGGGAAACATGACAGAACTGTAAGAACGGATGTGCATGGTCAGCTGTAATGGATCAGTAGGCGTCTACATTCCAACGTTGATTAATAGTGACCATGGGACTTGGATCATGACAAGAGAAAGGCACCCACACCCTCCCTTTCCAACGGAACCTCATGCTGTTTTCCGTGAATTCATCAAGAGGGTGAGCTTGAAGGCATGATTCGTTACATCAGCAAGATTATTTCCAGATGTCAGCGAACCCTCTCTAACAATGTGCATTCAACTTGTGTAGAGTTCGACACCTCGAAAAGAAGAAGACATTGTTATACAGAGATGCATATATTCTCTACTGCTTATGTATACTATAGAAGAAATATTGTATTTATTCTCCCAAAATCTAGTATCGAAAATTTACAAGAAATAAACATTTTTGGATATAAAGCGTATAAAATATATATTCATACAAACAATAAACATTTCTCGGAAATAGTTAACGACATGGGCATTTTTATTTGACATAAGCTGTGGAGTTTAATGAAATCTAACGCTTTTGTATACAGCTCTTCACGAGCTATTCCCAGAAAATTCAAGACAGGTTTGATTTGTCTTGAAGATATTTTAAATATTTGTTATTTGAAGACATTAAAAATCAGCAACATTTTATACATGTAAATAGAAGTTTAGGTGACAGACTTCATAGAATATTTTCGTTAATTTTTATTTTATAAAATATATCGGTAACGATTTTGATTAAACTGTCACGTATTTAAAATATTTAAATTTATGTAGAATTTATGTTGAATTTTCTGTGAGTAGCTTGTTAGCCTTCTATCTGAATGTGTTTTGTATTACTTTTAAGCCGTACGAGCTAGATAAAAGAAATGCTACTATAGAAAAGCTCTACCCAAAATACAATTTATAACACCTATTGTCGCAAACCCATTATTTACGATAGCATGGCGCGGAGCGATAAGGGAAAGATAGTGCTGGTTGGAGATAAAGAGCTTGCCTAAGCAGATAAATATAGCGCGGAGATAAAATGCATGCCAAAACAGAAAAAGTGAGGTAAATGGAACATTCTAGTGACATCTTGATAGAGAACAGTCGATTTCTCGTTTGTTACAGAATATTCCAAAAATGTTTGGTGATATGTGTAGTGGTATATATATAAGAGGCCACACGCCAGCAAAGTAGTCGTAAACAGTGGTAAACAAGAGTCGTAACGAGAGTTGTAATTGAAAATGGTGTATGATGAAAGTGAGCTCTGTTGTGGTCAACGACCTTGGTAGATTGTAATTGTGTATGTGACGTAATGCTGATACTGTAAGGATTGAAGCGACTGTATTTCTATGGAAGTAAAGAACGATTTGAATTTCTGCAACTTGGACTTTTAATTCTACGAACCCACAAAGTCACACTATTCTAAGATCCGTTATTCATTTCTTCTTTTTCTTCTCTTGATGTAGGACACAGTCCTGTTCATTTATGGTCCTCTATCACTTATGCCATTTTGGGCTTTGGCTGAGGGAGTCACAACTATGGATCAGGGAGATCACCTATCATGCAGGGGATGGATGACCCGGTCCCCAGAATATGAGTGAGGGAAGTAGACGAACGCAATGAGGGCGAAGTGAATGAAACGAAAGATGATAGAGCAATGATGGCGGAGGAAAGAGACGGTCCCAGCGACGTGTTATCCACCACAAATCTCACTTTGTGAGCACCTGGAATCAAACCTGGGCCGTCTTGTTGAGCGTCAAGCGATTCAACCGCTCGGTCACACTGCGGCCGTTATCATTTAAATTTTCGATAGTCTTATATTTTTTGCGCACATGTCAGTTGGTTGCTTTTTCCCTCTATGGCCATCCAAAGACTGTAGTTTAAATATTTTGCATCATGAGTTACTTTTTGTCTAATATTAAATCTTTGTGCGCCTCCTGTATCTAGAACGAAGTCTGCAGTAGACACATATGCGTTAATTAACAAGAGGTATATGTAAATACAATCTTTTGTAAGAACATTTTATTGAAGAGCTTACAGAGAAAGTAATCTGAATGTAAGAACACTCGTGCAACTTTCTCTACCCATGAAAGATTCAAATATACCTTTATGTGCAGCGTTATTCATAAATTTCTCCAGCGTTGCATCACTGCTAATGTAATAACTTGGCAGATACAGGCAAAACGACTCATATGAATAAACATAGGCACCTCTCCAAGTTTAGTATGCTCCTTACAGATGCTGAACATGCCAATCTTGTTGATTTAGCTCCATCAACTGTGTATTGTAGTTTTAATATGTAATATGCTTTCTAAATTGGAATAGAGGCTATATTTGGTGATATGAGTTGTGTGTGTGTTGTGTGTGTTGTGTGTGTGTGTGTGTGTGTGTGTGTGTGTGTGTGTGTGTGTGTGTGTGTGTGTGTGTGTGTGTGTGTGTGTGTGTGTGTGTGTGTATGTTTATACCATCAAACCCGAAAGAGTTGTAGTATAGCATTTATGTTAAAAAAATCTTGTTCATTTGTTACTCATAATGCTTTACTGTCTAGAAATGATTTCAAATTGAAAAGTACCTCCTGCGCCGAATGGGTTCACCTCGCGGACAGCTCATTCTGGCCAGTTCTCCAAAAGAGCAGAGGAAAGAAATAAGGAACTACATAAATCCGAGGAAGTCCCTAACAATTCCAGGCTTAAAGACCTGATTTACTGCTGGAGTTGTCTAAACATACCTGTAAGAACAATGAAAAGAAAATTGTGGAAAGGAAATTATGGCAGATGAGTTCATCCAATTATTCATTTATTCATCAGCTAAATCACACACACACACACACACACACACACACACACACACACACACACACACACACACACACACACACACACACACACACACACACACACACACACACACACACAAAACAATGTCAGGTACTAATTGACGGAAATCGAACCCAAGAGTTCGGTAAGCAAAGTATTAGTTATAAAAATGGTGTAAAAACAAGATAACAAGATTTAATTTTAACTGTAATAACGGCATTTGCTGTTGCATTGGAAAGAAAAAATAGAACAATTACAACTTTCAAGCTTGTCCTACAGATGACGCACTTGGGAAAGTGTAAACATATAGCTATTGCAATTATAAAATTTGACACAAGTTGTGTGGGTATGTTAAGCTTTACACTTTCCGTGCAGTAAATTTTTGCCCATTTTTTAAAATTTTTAAAAGATGCAAAAATATGCAAAATTCAGCCAAAATGAAAATGATTTCTGAGGCTATTCAAAAAAATGCAATGTTTACATTTTATTGATCGCGCAATCATCTTAAACGAAATATATTTTGTTGAATAGTCATTATTATAATTAATTTTAAGAAAATGAAAACTAATAGAACACTTTCCGTGTAAAGAATTTTGTGGAGAAATTTTGTAGTGCGTCATAGACGCTGATGAATGCAAATAACAAATTTGATGTTTCTTTCGGTCATTTCGTTTTCGTATTATGCTATTCACACTTGTTCTCTTCCTCGTATTCAATCACTCACTCACTTACTCACTCACTTACTCACTCATTCATTTTCTCACTGCTAGTTTATTAGAAAGTAATAACTTGATCTTCTTTGGAGCGAATGTATGATATGCTCTGAGTACTACTGGGATGACGAAATAATATGTTTTTAAAATAAAGAAAAATGTTCGTATTCCTTACAAATATCCAAGTTACTAATACACTAATTTTACGAATAATACCACTTATTGTTCCACGTTCTTTAATGCAGAGCTGCAGGGCCAACAATTATGACTATTAAACAGTAAAAGTATAATATAGGATGTTAATGAACTACACTGAAATATTTTCAGGGCAAGTGGAGATATTTTAAACAAGTAATTTGAGATAGCGGACTTATCAAATAGGAGTTGGTTCAAATGTGGAAGTTACGGCTCTAAGTTTCAAAGTGCCGGTACGCCACTGCTAGTGATGATTGCACAAGACACGAAAATGAAGAGGTTCTGTAAGCCCTCCCTCTGGCGCAATTGTCATGAGTGTTATGGCATAAGCTTTTAAGTAAAATGTAAACAAGTTCGTGTCTCCTACACTGTTTTGTTATTTTTTGTTTATTATTGTTTTGTTGGTTTGTTTGGTCCCTTTTTTAATATTTTGCCTATTGTGTGTTTCAAATGGGAAGAGTTCTGGAGTCCAGCTAATCACATGCCGTATCACACTCAGCGTTGCCAGCTTTTCACCAGCTTTTATATTTCCGTCTCTCTCGCACACTCATACAACATGCAGGTCTCCTTGGCGCAGACGTAAGGGTAAACAAATTATATTTTACAAACTTTTACTATGATGCAGTTGCCAAAATCAAAACTGGAAAAAGCATTTTCGCAAATTATGTATAGTTTTAAATACTATAATAATAGTTTATGAATTACTTGTTTTTCTATTTTAATGGGACGGCCAGTGGCTCATCCATATCGCTGTTAATGCCACATCCGTTAAGAGACAATTCGTCATTGTCACTGTCGCCTGAGTCTTGCAAATTTATGATTATAGGTTCCAAAATCTCGTTTCCTGCTATTTCTTTCTTAAAATCGTCTTCTTGAAAGTTTTCTGCGTTTCTCACGCAGTTATCCCAGTCCTATTGTGTTACCTTATCAATTTCTTTGTGAACAAGTCGTTTAACGTCCGTCAGTTTAAAAGTGTTATTTCGGTTTCCAATCCTTTTTATTTGAGCCCACACCAACTCAATTGGATTATATTGGCAGTGGTAAGGTGGCAAGCGTATTACCTCGTGTCCCATTTCAATTGCAAGTTGATCCAGCTGATATACTTTTTCCGTGTTTTTAAACGGAAGTACTCTTTGCAATAACTCATTTTTAGTTTCTGTTCCCAAAATTTTTTTGAAGAACGTGTACACCTTAAAAATAATATTTCAAGCCTGACTTCGCAATACCTGCCTTTTTGAGTCGCTACTAAATTCACCGCAAAAAGCCATTGCACTATTTAACTCTTACTTTACTGTTGTGTAAACAGCAACTGAATGATATTGATCTGAACTCACCAGAGCAAATAAACACTTCTTATCCAGCATTCATTCATAAACATAAGCATACAGCATTCCACAGGCTAACAGCAAATGAAGTGTTTGCTCTTTTTCGAATTTAACACCTTGACTTATTCACAGTAATTCTTTTATCACGTCATATCAATAGTTTAAATTTCAGTTCTGAGTAATTAAAAGTATATGTACATACATAGACACAACCGCTTTCAACTCTCTAGAGTAAATGGAGATTACGAACCATTCATAAACAAAGATATAATGTGAACAGTCACGTTGTTCTATGGCAGCAGGAAATTTATCGTTTACTCTGGCTCGAATTGCTTTATTCAAAGTAATTCTTTTATTGCGTCATGTCAAACATTTACGTTTCAGTTCTGATTATTTACAAGTATAGGTACACTCATACATGGCAATCAATAACGCTATTCATACAGTGCTACGTTGTGATTTATTGTTATAATACAGGTAATAGTGGTTTATTTCTTTGTATTAGAAAAACTATTAGAGCTAAAATTATGGAGTTTTCATGGTTATGTTAGATACATTACTCTCTACCTTCCACAAGGATCACTTTTGACAATATCTGAATGTTGTCTTAGCGCGAAGAGTATTTATTAAAGATTGATTAGGTTAGCGCTCCTCACACACCACTTAGCGGGAATGCAATACAACACCGCAGGACTCCGATTGGTTGCTCACCTAGTAGCGCTCAAGGACAAACACCTTCCCATTTGAAACGCATAATAAGCTTATAATTATTGTATAAGTGTATGCATTTTACAATTTCACCTGGTAGTGTAATTAATTTTAATTCTTTCTAACAAAGATTAAATCCTACTTAATACTTTCACACGCTGTACCTCTAAATGGGAGATGGTTTAAAGGGTGGACGAACTTACGTAAATTAAAAAGGAAGTGGAACTCCTTACGTCAGGATTATAGGAACTGCTCGAAATGGCAACCTGCTTTTTCAATGCAAAGTTTACAGCTTTGTCCAAAATTCCTTGTGTGCATCGAATAACTTCACATACTGCTATTATCTGGGCAGTTAGTTGCGAATCATGCCATGTCTTGCTATTAGAATTTACGTATTAAGAAGAGAAGGAAAAAAAGTTAACTACAAGACAGGAACCGAATCAGTGACCTTTTGAACATCAGTTTCAGCACTACGGATTGGATTACCAGAACAATTACAGAAATTGAAATAAGTAGGCTCCATGATGCAAAAAGGCAGTTAATCGCTGTTCAGTGTCGTACTGGCAGGTGATTAGTTCGAGATTTCAGTAATATTTGAGACATTGAATCTTGAGAACGCCAATAACGAACTACTACAACTGGATTTTTATATACTCGAGAGGCAGGTTTCAAGACATTTCTATTCCAGCAATTTCACCCAACTTGTTTAAATACCAATTTAACAGCATCTGATGCACATTACGTTTAACACAATTAACTGCATTATCTTTAGCCGCACACCATGTATTGCCTGTCTGAACTTGTTTATATTGCTTATATTTTGAAGTTACTTCAGTGCAGTTCATTAACAGCTGTATATTGCACAAATTAACATGATGATGTTGATAAGAAATTACATACAGTGGCCGACAGAAGTATTCGAATAATATAGCATGTAAGATTGCGCGTACTATAAATACTGTAATATTTATTTGGCAGCGTTGAATTGTTAAACATGTAAACATTAACCTTTTGTGTCTAGGAAACAATATAAAATATCACTTTGAATGTATCTATTACACAATTTGTACTGTATTTATTCTAAGATCCCTCTTATTGGAGGACATAAGTATTCGAACGTACCCAATTTAACAGAAAGATGGTTGGACACACCCTACACGCTCCTACCACATAGCAGTTGTGGTTATGCTATGCCTCGAGACAGAGTGCTCAAAGTTATTCAGCCGATTGTGAACTCCCAGGTAATATTTGACGAAACGGTAAGGAGACAACGGTGGCAGAGAGAAATATCCTGATAAATATGTACAAACAAAACAAATCTCTCTTTGAAATTGCCAAAACCATTAACAGAAGCAAAACTACAGTGTTCTGCATAATTCAACGCTTCAAACAGACAAATCTGCTGTAAATAAACGTAGAAATGGCGGCCCTTCTAAACTCACCACTAGAGACAGGAGGCAAATAATAAAAATGGTGAAGCACAATCCGAGAGTCTTTGCATCTGAGATTAGAGGATGCCTTGAGCAATATTCTGGCACTGTGGTTCACACCAGAACAGTTGAATGGGCTTTAAATAGTACTGGGTACAATGCCCGCATTCCTAAGAAGAAACCATATGTTAATAACGTGAATAAGAAAAAGGGTATAGAATTTTCTAAACAGTATTTGGTGAAACCAACAGAATTCTGGGTTAAGTTTCTCTGGTTGGGCGAGAGCAAATTCTGCTTATTTAAAGGCGATGGACGTCTTAATGTGTGGAGACTGCCTAATAAGAATGGGAACCTAAGAACATGGTAGCTACAGTGAAACATGGTGGCAGTAGTGTGATGGTATGGGGCTGTATAGCTTCATCTGTCTTTGGGGAACTGGTGTTCATAGATGGGATCATGGACAAATTTGAATACAAGAGGATTCGTGAAAACAATCTTAAAAATAGTGCAGAGAAGCTGGGATTAGGGCATGATTATTAGTTCCAGCAGGACAGTGATATTCTAAGGCTGTCAGATCGTGTACAACACTCCTAACACTTTGAAGACACTGCCCCGATCTTCAGATTTAAATCCTATAGAGAACATCTAGAAGGAACTCGAGGAGCATGTGAGGAAGCAGCAAATCAAAAGCAAGGATGATGTAAAGTAACCGTTTAATTTCTCCCTGTACTGCAAATTAGTAAATATGTTTACGTTCGAATACTTATGTCGGCCTCTGTATTTCAGAACCAAAAATACTGACTTCTCTGAAATTGTTAATTATATTCTGCTTCCCTGACTTTGGAAGATGCACAAAACGGCGTGCTTAGATACTATACTTCCGGGATTTTCTCCGATTCAAAGCACTTGTTTCCCATCTGAGACAAGCGAAGGTAAGTACTTCTCTAAAGAGGAAGTGGTACAAATGGTGTTGAGGAGGGAGGATAAAAACGATACAGTTCTTTGTGTGCAGCAAAGCAGAAGTCGAGTGCTGCAACTTTACAAAGCATTTACCGTACTGGAACTCAATTGAAGAAAGGGGAATACAGTCCGTAATCGATTGCATAGCCAAAGAATGCCTGAAAAGAAGTCTGCATCAGAAGTATGTATCTGAATGCGAACAAAGATGTCCAATATCTGTCTCTGGATCCTATTTTCTTTCATTTCAGTATAAAGATGGAGCACTGACGCTTGCATACATCATTTGGGGTAGGGAGGATTGAGCAATACGTAAAGCCGAAAATTAATGTATAATGCAATTACGAAAATAAAAGCCATTTAATTATAATATTGCACTGCTTTCAATGATCTCAAAATAAAATAATTTGTTTACTAATTCAAAGCTTGAGAAATGCTAAGACTAATGCCAGGTGGCCAAGGCATTGCGGATCAAATCCACCAGAGCAGAAATGAAGTTTTTCCCAGGGTTTTCTCAGTCTCATAACAACAAATCCAGGAGGTATCCTAACCAAGAACCTGATATATTTCCTTCCGCAATTATGATTTTATTTAAATAGCATCAACAGAGAAAGAAATTCTCAAGCAGTTGTCTCCAAATTATTCATTCTCAAACCTTTGCAGGACAAAGAATACAAAATGCGAGAAGCCAGAAGCCAGTTAGTGTTAATGTCAGACAGATAAATACTAGTTCGAGAGCTGTCTGTAAACTAAATGTACATTGCATGGATATATATTTATATTCTAATTTACGTCCCCCAACGTTAAGTCATATCGGACGATGAATGGAATGGGTGAAATGATGCTCAAATGAGCCCAGTGTCCATAGAGCTTAGAGTTACCCGACATTCGTCCTTCAGGATAAGGGAAACCCCCGGAAAAACCTTATCCAGGTAACTCTCCATGACCGAGATTCGAACTCGGGACCTCATGAACGTGAGGCAGACACTCTACCACCACGCTACCGAGGCGGGCGTACATTGCATGGATGGTATGGCTTTCCTATAATCTAGTGGCTGTTCACCCTTATTTCCTTTCTTTCTGACTTTAGTACATAGAAATACTTATAACAAATCATTATTGTCTACCATTTGAGGTACTACATGTTAAATAAGAATGGGCGAAATATTATTAAGAAGGTTTATTCATGTTTATAAACTTATTTTCCACTGAATGAAAATCCATATTCATAGTTACTTGAAGATGACAACAACAGTTTATGTTTTTGGCGAATGCAAGAAATTTCAAACCATAACCACACATTCACAAAAATTAGTTTCTGGTATGAGGATAGTCACAAACTGCAACTCGTTTCTTTTAATTACACTTAACATAATATACAAAATGAATTTGCCTCTTGCATCACATCTACTTGTACTTCGAAAACTGATGGATATTATGTCAAAACTGTAAAATGTTTTTGTGTAATAAAGGATAAAAGTATGGATGAGTTATAGTGAGTGAGTGTGTGGTGTTTTAGGGCCCGTCGACAACAAGGTCATTTGGGCCCGCTGAGCTATAGTAAAAACAATCATTTATATTTTGTTCTTTGACGCTTCCGGTTTTGTCATCATTGCTTTTGAATAAGTGGAAACAGTTTTAGCAAAAGATCTGCACCAAGGATACTTTATGAAGATTTATGGGACTATCCCTCCTCCATAACTTCTTCTCATAACTATGAAAAAATTGGCTTTTTAAATTATGTGTACTATATAAAATGTGCATCTTGACTTTTCTGGGAGTAGCCTCCTAATGCCCCTTCATTCGGATGCGTTTGCATAATCGGTAAACTGTAAGAGATAGTGAAATTCTTACTGCACAGCAAATGTATATCTCTTTAAAGCACACAACTTATGTCAATAAATTGAGATTGAGTCATTATTTATGGACAATTTAACAGCTGTGGTGCTATACAGAGTCCTCTTTATCAGGCTTGAGGTTCTTTTGGTGTAACAGCCCAAAGTGGCCCGACCCAACCCCACGCCCACAAACCAAATCAGAGCTGGGCGATCATTCAATCTACATGGAGAGGAGATGTGGTCAGCATTTCGGCATCCCCAGCCGTAAAGTTGGCTTTCTGGACCGAGCTCCTCAATTTCCTCACGATGCTGACTGTTCACCTTTAAAATCCGCACCGCAGGGGTGGGATCGATTCCGGGCGCATTCCGGGCGCAGTGAACCAAAGCACAAGCTCTAGCCCACGGGGCCACCTGCTTTACTGCCCCTCCGAAAGAAGTCGTGCTAAGGACTTTTACTTAAAAATAATAATAATAAACATCGCTCTTCCGCGACCTCGGGAACTAGAAGCTATATTACCTCTAGACCACCATGGAGGTCAACAGTATATAGTTTTTTCTATTGAGATAAGTGGTGTCGAGATATTTCTTGTTATTGGTTTGAATTTTGAAATATCTTTACCTTTTTGGAAATAGGAACCGGTTATATTTTTTTTGAAGTTTCTGTCTACGCAAAATTTTGGATGTCGAAGGGAAACACAGGGATTTGTTCATAAAAGGTTTGACTTTTCCTTAAACCTACTGTATTCTCTTATTCCCATTGTATCTATAAGGAAATTTTAATAAAACAATTTCTACTAACGTTTATTTTTATTAGCGCTTTTAACGCAAGTTTGAACAATCACAATCCGTGCGAAAAGAGAACGGAATTTCAAATTCATCACATAACGACCAGCACTAAAAATATTTGTCAGTCAGTGAGAACTTGCGGGATTCCCCTATACCGTTAAATCTATAAGGAAATAGTATACAATAAGACAAATTCATCAAGTTTATTCCTAAACGTGAAGCAGATAGAAAGGTCCACGTTTGTAAGAATAGTTTGCAGAAGGGCAGAGAACGCCACACACCAGTTTTTGTTTTGTCGTTTGCCAACAGAGACATCTTGGAATATATTCTGGAATTCTTGGAATTTTGAAGCAAAACTCTTGAGCAAAATCGTTGAGGGGCTGCATCTCACTTTGTTTTCCCGCATATCGACGCCTGTGTATATAAGGATCTTTCAACAAGAGTGTCCTATCTTTAACATGTGATACTGTCGTTGTTATTGAATTACAGCAGTCTTTTCTTCACGTGGCTACAGTTATTATTGACAAATAGCCATGGAACGTTACAGCATTCAGCAACGCGTAGACACTTAAAAAAATATATATTATCAAAATGGATCATCTGTTCGCCAAACCTTCCGTGTATTGAGTGAAGCTTACGGTGTGCATAAACGTCCCTGCGAGAGAACGATTCGGCGTTTGATCGATACATTTGAAAGAAGTGGTTCTACCAGAACGCCTGTACGTGATCGACATAAGCGACGCCGTTCCTGACAGTGTACGCGAGAAAGGAAACGAATCAATTGCTCGACGAGCACAAGAATTGGGGCTTTTGCCGACCACAACTTGGCGAATCCTGCATCTGGACTGGAAGTTGCACGCTTACAAAATGTAAGAACTAAAGCTCAACGACCATTAGGTTGCGCCATGTATTCGCTGACTGGGCTGTGGAGCAATTGGAAGCTGACCCAATTCTTGTCTCAAAATCGGAAAATTATCTTCAGCCAAGAAGTCCACTTTTGGATGAATTGTTTTCTTAACAAACAAAATTTCTCTTAGTGGAACAATCACAATCCAATGCAGATTCAAGAACGACTACTTCATCCCCAAAAGGTTACTGTGTGGTGTTGATTTTGGTATGGTGGAACTATTGGTTCATATTTTTTCCAGTACGAAGATCGAGAAGCTCAGTCAGTGGAGAAAGACACCGGTATCTTATGACGGACTATTTTTGGCCACAATTGGATGGTATGGATCTCGGAGGCACCTGGTTCCGACAAGATGTTGCCACATGTCAAACTGCTTTAGAAACAATCGATCCTTTGAAGGAGAAGTTCAGGTGTTTAATCATTTTCTGTGGTGATGATAAACTGGCCCCCGAGATCATGTGATTTAACGCCGTCGGATTACTGCTTGTTGGCTTATGTTAAGTCTCAGTTTGTGCCAACAAGCCAGTAAGAGCAAATGATGTTATGAATAACATCACGCCTGTTATTCGTGAAGTTGGGCATAATTTACGTTCTTCTGTCATTGAAAATTGGGTTAACCGAATACGTGCAATCCAACGAAGTCCGCGGTGGTCACAACTGATGTTCTCTTCCATACATAATGACATTAATTACGTTCCAAATAAACAAATGAAATAAACCTCTATCATTTATACTACGTTTTATTTAAGTTAAAAGATAGGACACTCTTACTGATATGGTATCTTCTTGACCCCATTTCTTACGGCGTGTCTCTCTGCCATCACCCTTCCCCATTCTCGTTTACTATTTGCAACATACAGTAGTCTTCTAACTCAATGATGGAACACTGCTGTACGCATTTAGAACTTAAATTCACAAGAATTAGTGGGACATTTAGGGAAGAATGGGCACTTTTCTTATTTTGTAATATATAGAAGTGCTGCAATACTCTAAAATTTGCAAGTATTGACCATTATTTGCCCACTATTTCTGAAAGTTCTTAAGTAATACTTCAAGTGGTTAAGAATTATGAGGTACGATGGCTGTTCAATAAAGAATGATCACAATTTTTTTTGACAACGTATCTTTACTCATCCTCATAATGTTGATGGTCCTTCTCAAAATAGTCTCCCCTGAATGCGATGCACTTGTCCCAACGTTTCTGCCAGTCTTCAAAGACATGCTGGAGAGAGATCCCTCAAAATCACCTTCGAAACCTTCTCCACTGCTTCTGATGATGGATAATGCCTCCCACGAAGTCGTTTCTTCAAGTTAGGGAATAGAAAAAAGTCACATGGGGCTAAATCCGAACGAGGGATGCACTTCACGTTGATATTTGCAAGGTATTCAGCAAGAACACTGGCAATATGCGGCCGCGCATTATCGTGGTGCAACATCCAGCCTGCTTCACGGAAATGTGGGCTATTGCGCCTGATATGTACTTACAATGTTTTCAGGGCATCCCTGTAGTATTGTCCAGTTACTGATGTGTGTGCAGGTATAACATGCTGATAAACCATCCCATGAATATCAAAGAATGAGATGACCATAACTTTCCCAGCAAAAGCAACCACTTTTGCTTTTTTGTGGGTTGGTTATGAAGGAGATTTCCACACTGAGCTTTGCTGTTTGCTCTCAGGATTAAAATGATATAGTCAAGTTTCATCAGCAGTGATTACGTTTGAAAGAAACTCTGAATCTTCCTCTAACATCAACTTTAACTGCATGTTACCTCCATTGCAGCGGTCGGCGATAGTGAACATGTCTGAAGTTGCCTGGTTCTCACAGGCGGGAACCAGGAGTACCAACAGTGAAACTACTACGGCGTGTTTGTTTCACATTAAGCTAAGAGAATATAATAAAATTGAATTTTAGTGCGAAAAATTACGACTGTAAAAAATTATGATTATTGAACAGCCCTCGTATTTTGAGTTTAAAATCTTAATTATGCTTCATAAATGAATAGCACGTGTTTTTGTTTCATCATGTGTCTATCTTGCAGTTTAATGTACAGGCTTTTTCATCTTTTCAGAACTAAGACTGAGAATTACGGCACTGTTCCACTAGATAAGTAGTTAGGTTACACTACAATATTCCTTCACGACCTTCTCTGTTGTTTGTGGCGCGCAGGCCGCCCATCATATCAACTACTCTTTGTCATTTAGGCTGGTAGTAAAACTGAAAGCAGAAGGGTATCTAGGAATGTATTATTATTATTATTATTATTATTATTATTATTATTATTATTATTATTATTATTATTATTATTATTATTATTATTATTATTATTATTATTATTATTATTATTATTATTATTATGATTATGATTATGATTATGATTATGATTATGATTATGATTATGATTATCATTATCATTATCATTATCATTATCATTATCATTATCATTATCATTATCATTATCATTATCATTATCATTATTATTATTATTATTATTATTATTATTATTATTATTATTATTATTATTATTATTATTAAAGCATATTGTAATAAGTAACACAAACTCAAGTTGACACTCTTGCTTCGGCTGACAGAGAATACATGAGACAGAACATAAAATTACAACTCATACCAACCAAATTAAAAATATGCTGGGAGGAGAGTTTTAAATATTTGAATTAATTTTTCATAACAATAGAAAAATTAATTATTTTCCAGGATCAGTTTCGACCATTCTAGTTACAAAAATACTAGGTTCTAAATGACCCTCTCCAAATAAACAGTCAAGTAAGAACGTCTGCAAGAGTTTATTATTTAGCAATAACCGAAGAACTAAGATATTCTTGGTCCACTGTTACGTGGACTGTTACGTCCACTGTTCAGTTACGTTTCTTGACTCATGTACTTTCGTATAAA
The DNA here is from genome assembly GCA_030765055.1 of Mantis religiosa. Classification (NCBI taxonomy): domain Eukaryota; kingdom Metazoa; phylum Arthropoda; class Insecta; order Mantodea; family Mantidae; genus Mantis; species Mantis religiosa. The sequence goes on from CM060951.1 coordinate 88,571,941, forward strand.
GTCATGATTGTTCGTTCCGTTCAACAATTTCAGTGATCAGCAATGCACACAGGGTTCATTAACAGCATATATTTATGTCTTAATTATAAATAGTTGATATGATTACCACTCACATAACTCATATTAAAGGAATTATCTACTGTCAATAACCATCGTTGTGACTGCCTTATATACCTTTCCCTAGTACTGCGAGGGGCACTATTAATAGTTTGAGCCTAATAATAAAAACAAAGTAATCTCTTCTTCAAAATATTCTCCTTTATGATCAATGCACTTTTGCATCCTTTTGAACCATTTGTAAAATCATTTATTCCAATCTTCTAGAGACACCTCTAATTTTCTGCCGACGAAAGTAGTTGTCCACGCAATTTATTTTTGATGTACGGGAACAAAAAAGAGCGTGCCAAATCAGAGCTGTATGGTGGATGACCCATGGATTCAATTTTTTGAGCCCTCAAATACTCTGTTGTTAGATGAGATGTGTGTGCGTTCGCATTGTCCTAACGAAGAACGATCCTGTGGTTCTTATTGGTTTTCCGCACTTCACCGAAGACTTCCGGCAAGCAACTGGTTGTGTACCCTTCGGCATCGACCGTTTTACGTTCCTCCAAACGCATGTTGCCACATGGCCAGTTTTGCTGAAAAAGCAGGTGACTATTCGATGTGCTTCGAGTGCGAACACCTTTTGTTGGATTTGCTTCACCTTGAAACACCATACAGTCGACTGCTGCTTACGTTCCGGCTCATACACATAGATTCATGATTCGTCACTTGTTGCAATCCTGTATACGTCTTTTGAGGTGCCACCATTGTATTTCTGGAGCATTTTTGTACACCAATCGACACTGTAATCTTTTTGAGATTGCATCAAATTATGCGGGTTCCAACGAGAGCAAATCTTTTTCACGGCTAAATGATCGTGCAATATTTTATATATGCTGGTGGAACTAATGCCTAGGACTGGCTCAATCTCACAATATGTCGCATGAAAATCTTGCATTATTAGTTTTTGCATAGCATCAATGTTTTCTATTATGTGTTTCAAATGGGAAGGTTTTTATCCTTGAGCGCTACTAGGTGAGCAACCAATCGGAGTCCTGCGTTGTCGTATTGCATTCCCGCTAAGTGGTGTGTGAGGAGCGCCAGCCTAATCAATCTGTATGAAATACTATTCACGCTAAGACAATAATTCAGATTTTGCCAAAACTGATCCATGTTGCTGATAGACAGTAATGTATCTAACATAACCGTGGAAACCCTATATTTTTAACTCAAATAGTTTTCCTAATACAAATAAATAAAGTAGATACCGTTATATTACAACAATGCATTGCAACGTAAGCACTGTAATGAATATCATTATTGGTTTGCATGTATGTGTGAACGCATAATTGAAATTACTCAGAAATGAAACGTAAACTTTTGACATGACGTGTTAAAAGAAATATGTACTTTGAATAAGCCAAGGTGTTTGTTAAATTCGATGAGAGGAAACAATACACTTTCTGCTAGTCTGGCAGAACGTGTCTGGTCACATATTTGTTTATGAATGGTTCGTAATCTCTATTTACTCTAGAGTTCAAAGCAGCATTGTTCAATTACTATTCCATGAAAAAGTGTATCATCTGGAGTTAATGTGGGCTCAAATTATGTTGCAAACAGAAATAATACTTTAAAACTGACTAAAGTTGAACGACTTATTCACGAAGAAATTGACAAAGTACACAACAAGACTGGGAAAACTGCGTGAGACATCAGATAAACTAGAAGATGACGAATTTTAGAAAGAAATAGCACATAACGAGATTTTGCAACTTATCATCATAAATTTGCAGTGCGCAGACGTTGAAAACAATGACAATGACGAATTATCTCTTAACGTAAGTAACATTCACAGCTATACGGATGCACCGCTGGTATTTTCGTTGGATTAGAAAAATAAGTAATTCATAAACTATAATTAGTTTTAAAGTAAGTATTGAAACCATTTGCGTAGTGTAGAATATCCATGTTGTTATGATAAAACTATGGAAAATGTAGTTTGCTTCTCCTTACGTCTAGCGCCACGAGCAGTCGCAAGTGTGCGAGAGAGAGGGAAATATAAAAAGAGTGGGGATAACGAGGTGGCAACGGTGAAGGCTCTAACGCATCTGATTCGCTACAGGTGAGAACTCCTCCCATTTGAAACACATAATAGCATAATAACTGATTGTGGACGACTTTCACGAACATCATTGTGCGAACATCGGCCACGATTAAATTTGTTATACCAGCGTTTCACATTGGCAAAGGATGGAGTTTCGTCTTCAAATGTAGAAGTTAGTATATGTGTGCACTCTTGTCTTGCTAATCGCACTAACGTTTTCACGAATTAATTCTATGTTTTTGTTGAGATACAGTTTTAAAGTTAATGTAAACAAAAAATAACGCTGTATTGACAAAACGTCTGAGGTAGATTACGGTCAACAATGTCAAACTTTCCACTGCAAATTTCAGATGGCACCTACAACATTAAAGGTTGCCAAGGCTCAAAATATAAATAGTGCCTCTCGTAAATGATTCAAATACATTTTACTTATTGTCTTTCACAAGTGTATTGCAAGAGTTCGATAGCACTATCAAGTTTGACTGATATGAAGATTTATATAGAGCATTGCCCTCTATTGATAAATTGGAAGCATTAAAGCAAGGGTTGTTTCAAAGTCTCGCATCATACACACATTTCTAATTTACGTATGTTACAATGCAAGTAATCCCTACCATTAATGTTACTGTTGTAACCAGTTTTCAAAATATTCAAATGAACACAACGAATTAACTACTCACTAAATCGGTAGAAAGTCTGTCTAGTGAACGCGAGTGCAGTTAGCCCCTCAAAGGAAACTACCCTCCCGCCCACTAATGACCATCATAAACCTATCTCCACACTTCAGAAATGGAACACTGTCGTTGAGGATCAATAGCCACCCTGATTTTCTTGAAATGACAGTCGCATGTCTACTGTCCTCCACAGGAGAGTAAGTCTCCGAGGCTTGAGACGCACGGGGTTTGGAAAAGGTTGCCACACCCTCCCTGGACAGGTTTATGACACCCCATGTCAGTTCAGTTACAGACCATTCAAAAACATTCTGACGGCTTCTACTTTTGTGAATGAATCTTCTCGGTTTTAGTGTACAGAGTGAATAGGGCGCGTGTTTTTTAACGGTTCTACTCCTTGTGTAGCAGGCGTTCTATGCCACACACATTCGCTGTCCTTGTTTCACTGTGTAAGGCAGCATATACCTTTCAGGGACCTTCTTTGCGTTGCTGGACAGTACTCCACGTGGAGTCTCAGTTGCTTAAGTTCCAACTTCCAGTTAATCTGGTTCATTACGTGCAGAAATTCGTTGTGTGACACGATGTGGAGACCGTGGGAGGGAAATGCAGTGTTAAATGCAAATGAAATAGTAGATAACTTTCAGTCAAGTGAAAATAATCAAAGTGATGACAATAGTGTGAATAAATTGGAAAGTGTTGCTGGGCCGAGTTATGTTATTGGAAAAGCCTCAAAATCAGAGTTATTACGGGAACTGTTTTGTAAGCAAATTCAAGCGCTTGTTTTGAACACAGATAAATATGTGCTGAAAAATAATCTTGGTAAGGGGTCATGCAATGAACCTGATGCTAAATTCTGGGTATTCATAGAAATACAGTAAGAAATATTATGATGAAAGCAATACCAAAAATGCCGATCAAGTGTGAAAACAAAAGGAAACGTTTCTCTAAAGTAGATAATTTCACATGCGATTTAATTCGTCGAGAAATTTATAGATTCTATGCAAAAGGGAGAGCGCCCACTTTAGACGAATTGGTTGCATATTTGCAAGAAATTTATGATTTTCCTTATGGGCACTGCACTTTGCGCGGTCTCCTAAAGGAGTTGGGTTTCAAATACCACACTTTAATAAGGTAAGGGTTATTATGGAATCCAGTGTAATTGTAGCTTGGCGATATATATATGTGTGTCAAAACTAAAGAATTTTCGCAGTAATGGACATAAGATAATTTATTGAGACGAAACCTCGTACGATACCCAATACGTATCGAGAAAGGTGGCAACCTTGCAGAAAGATCTGGGAGGAGGGTCTGTGTTCTGAAACTATTATAAGGGTTCGTCAAAGGCAGCGGCCGACGTGCACACGGGTTAACTAAACAGACTCTACGCAATAGTCTTATCTTTAACCATTGCATTATATGCCATGTTTTCAGTTTTTATTTCATCCTACGTTTAGTAGATGAGTAAAGAAAGTTTTATCTTCTTAGGGAATCGCTCAGATAAAGAGAGAGTCCATATATTAGAAGTTTTATTTTCTTCTTTTCATTCTGAACTTGTAAGAAAGAAGTAAAGAAGTAGCTACAGTTTCTCTTGTAGACATTAAGGCATCTGCAGATTTCTATGTTTTCTGACCTCTTGGGTTCTCTGTAGTCGGGGGGAGCTTAAGAAAATCTCCTCATCTGAAATTCTCCCCTTCGGGGGTAAACAGTCGTTATTTACTTTCAGAGCAGCTTTACACGCTCCCCAGGGAGGTGTGATTTATAGACAGTTGACCTAACAGAGCTGCAACAACGTTCAAGGGAAATTGATGAGGAAATCATAAATTTTCCCACTCTCGCTTCTTTTTGCGGAATATTTCATTATACCTTTTAACGAACTGTCTTTAAAACTCTAGAACGTATATCAGGATCAAGCTGCAAACGCTCAACAAGACAGGGGCTCTCAGAACGGGGAAGGATGTAGGAATATCGTTCTGAAGGCTCGTTTGTTGCTAAAGTCATTTGCGTTTTTTTTAATGAATTTTGCACTTGCAAGCACGTTGGACATATTCTAAACATACGGATACATATGATAGGCTGCTGATCTCAATAAGTTTGGTATCAGAATAATTTACTCGTAGAGTTTTAGTGTTAGTAGCACTTTGAACACAACGAGAATAAATTTTATGCCATACTCCTTAGTATGGCTATTTTCTAACGATATTCACGTTCCTACTTTACAGTTAATCATAATAGATCACAATATTTTTTTTCTCTCCACTCAACGTTAGATACGAAAAATGTTTGCCCGCAATAGCTTTTAAATTAGGCAATATTGAACAAGGTTCTTTGTCGGTTTCTTGACTTTGTTTTGTTGGCTGTTTGGTTGCTTACACGGAGCGAGAATTCCGCAGATATTTGTATTTCCTATGAAAGTATTTAACAACTATTGTATTCTAAAACATACTCCATTTGTGTGATGCGCTTTAACTTGGAAAAATCTAGACATTCAATAGTTAACATTTCGGAAATGACTAATGGTACAAAATGTTTTATAAATTGCTTTGTCTTGATGGACTCTATATGTGATGGTTTCACAGCGATCTATAATGCAATAAGAAGGATGAAGATTCGCGGGCTATTTACTAAAATTCAAGCTATATGTGCATTTTATTTGCCAATTTAATTTCTCAAACATGGGACAGGAATTCTATTCGTAGTTAATTTCTCTGCATCTTAATCAGCCACACATTCGGACGCAATTTGGTGCGGCATTTCTATGTTTGAGATGGGATGCACATTGACTGTTTCGAAGGCCCAAGTCGAGAAGCCAGATATAAGAGGGTTAATTCGTTGTATTTTGAGTTGTTTCTTGATGATTTTGTTTGATTAAATAAGAGTCATGAGAATCTAAGTTTCAGGCGTGGTTCGGAATAAAGTTTCGGAGAAGTCAAATTTTGTAACTATTTAGTTGTATTATTTGGATTACATTTTACTTGAACTTCCTTTCCCAGTCACTTGCAGGTTACTTCCAACATATCGATAAATTCTTGCTTTGTTATATTTAAACAGTTCCAACTATTACATAAAAGTTCTTGATCCTGCACCACTATTCATCACACTCACGATTACAAAACATCTCTACCAAGATTATTGATTTTTCGTAACTATCGTTACTCCTATCTTAATTTTGTGATTAGCCGATTTAATTCCACGTCACAACATTATGTCATACAATTATTACTACGGCCAATATCAAAATTACTTATATTTTTACTTATTTAAATTACTAAATATATTTACATAATCATTTTTTTATAAATTTATAAACTTTTCATAACTTTTCTAAATATAACTCGAAACTACTGTTACAAACACAAGTATAACATTTTAGTCAAAACAGTTAGTGATTTTACAAATAATAATAAAATGTCCATGTGTAATGGTTTATTTATAATGGATGAGTCTATGCCTCATATTCTAAAAGCGGACCCGATTTGTGTGCGAACTTTGATATGAATCCTTAACCCTAGTTTTCAGTTCGCTATTCAGCAATGTTCAGTTGCGTACATACTCGGAGATTTATCTAAACATACCTAATTTTGGTTTAAGAAACCTCGAAGTCCATACTTAGATGAAATCTCTCTCTCGCTCTCTTTCTTGCTATTCCTTTTGCCTTTACTTCAGGGTTTCTTCAGTCCCTTCCTATATTCATTCTTGTCCTACGCCATTGCTTATAATATTTCTCTCAACGTCTTCCATTACTAGTTGCCAGCTTTCTCATATGGTGTCTCTATTTTAATCTTAATCTTCCTTACCCGCTCTTCCTCTGTGTTCTTTTATGGTGAAATCTTTATATAAAAATCTTCGAAAGAATGCAGTATCTCCAATATAACGAGGAAGTATAAGTGGAGCAGGGGGCATTTTAAAAAAAGTTTCTTAAAATATATTAAGCAAGATTGTTTAAGCATGCAAGTACGCATTTTAAGTATGATTTCTTTTTAAAAAAAACCCATCCGCAGCATTTGACTAAAATAAGTCAAACATTAAAAGATATTTTCTCAATAAAATAGTTTTAATTCTAAACTTGAAGAAAAACATAATATATTTTCACTTGGCACATTTTAAATACTGATTAATTGTTATACATTGACAGATGTACATTTACTAATAAGCAACACAAATTTAAGACTTCGTTTCTTGCTGAATTTATTCATGGAATTTTACATATGCAAAATGCTTTTTTTACTAAGTTGTTTAACAGTTTTTTACTGCCTCTCAAAAAAGTAAATAAACAAAGAATATATTATGTATACATAAAACATACATGGACAGCCGCTGATTCATGAACCACAAGTAGTTTGTTCCACTGATGTTCCAGATAGTTCGATTTCGACAGAACTTGAAGATTTGACTTCGAAAACGTTCCATTCCTTCCATTCGAGAAATTTTGGTTTCCCAAACATTTATCTGTGGCCGTCAGGTTATAAAAATGGAGCATAGAACCAGCTTGGAATTCAGTTGGGCTCAGTTGTTATGAGTTCACGAAAAATTGATCGCAATTGTTGGAATTGAACGGCAAAGTTTGTTGAAATTTGTCAGACTAGGCAAGCAGAGCACTGTAAAAGTGAACGAATAGGAACGTCCAGAGATTGGAGCAGGGCAAGTTGATGAGTGCAATAGACACATAAGGAAGATTTGACTGCCTCACTTACTCTGTGAATTTGTAAAAATCGAAAGGATTATAAAGTCAGCATTGAGCTAACGATTCTAATGAAGTGAGTTTGGTGCAAATTCGTTTTGTCATTTTATTCACAATATGTTATACATTAAAAAGTCAAGAATTTATAAAAGCACAAACATCATTTTTTTCTACAGTAATTGGGGGTTAATATATACAATCTAATACATACTCTTGTAAAGTAATTTATTGTAAAACCTAAATTCTTGATATGATTATTTTTAAAATACATTGTTGTGCAATTGCACAATAAATACGTAATGCTTGCGTAACTAGGTAAATTAGAATTTTCAAAAGTGTAACAATTAGGGACGGGTCTATAACAGTTTTTCTCGATGCTCGATACCGATATACGATATTTTACACGATACCCAAAATTTCGATACTCTATACCGTCATTCCTACTTCTAGTTTCAATACAAAATAGAATATAGGGATAACTGTGTAATGCCAATGAAATTAATTAGCTGTATATGTTTAACGAGACGAAATTTAAAACCATCAATATACTTGTCTTTAAACACTACTTCGACATTTGAAATCAAAATGCACTTTTGAAACTAAAAACGAAAGAAGGCTGGCCCGTAGCTCAGTCGGTGGAGCACCTGCCTGCCGTGCTAGGGGTCCCGGATTCGATTCCCGGCGGTGGGGGTGGGGATTTTTCTCCGTCCAAGATAATTCTTCAGCTTCCCCAGAGTCTGGAGTTATGAATGAGAGTGCGAATGTGTGCGTGATGTAATGATTAAAAACCAACCGAAAAAGAGTTAACACCTTCGATATATTCCAAAGGAGAACGGCCGCCGATATGACCATTGGAGTTAAAGGCGGGTTATAAATTGAAGGAAAAAAAGGCATAATCCGTTTTCGAAAATAAAAGGAATGCGTTTTTAAATACGTTTTTGTACAAAAATATTAACATTTTCACTCTTTCGGCACATGTCACATATGAGTTTTGCTATTCTAAATAATCTTTCAGAGAAAACTGTTGCAGGCGGAATACACAGATATTTAGCAGCAAATTTAGCAAAATGCGTATTTTACAAGTTTTTGTTCAAAAATACTAGCACTTTTACTTTTTTTAATGTAATTTACGTCCTCCAGCGTTAAGTCAATATCGGACGATGAATGGAATGGGTGAAATGATGCTCAAATGAGCCCAGGGTCCATAGAGCTTAGAGTTACCCGACATTCGTCTTTAGGGCTAAGGGAAAACCCCGGAAAAAACCTTATCCAGGTAACTCACCCTGACCGAGATTCGAACTCGGGACCTCTTGAACGTGAGGCAGACACGCTACCACCACGCTACCGAGGCGGACAGCATTTTTACTCTTTCGACATCAACTCTACTTCTTTTTATGTCACAAATGAGTTCTGCTGTTCTAAATAGTATTTCAGAGAAAAGTGTTGCAGGTGGAATACACAAACATTTAGTAGCTATTTTTTATTTTGTAAATTTTGAATTTGTTTTCCAATAATCCAGTGACTAGGAAGTGGAGGTGACAAATCGTTGTTGAAATATGCAGAGATGTATTCTTGGGTACTGTTAACTGGCATTGAATGTGACACACGATTATTTTCTTGTATAATGTTGCTATACGGCAACCATTTTCCTGGCAATTTCTCGTGCTTTGCAAAGTTATGCTTGTAGCAGTAGTAATTTGTGGTTCTTCTTCTTCTTATTCTTCACTTTAGGGATTAGGCATTTCTGCCTGTTTCATCTTCGCATTCCATCAGCTATTCCCATCTTTTTCTAGAGCGTCCTACATCTCTTCCACGAGGATTGTATCTTCTTACTAAAACCGGTACTCTTTTTTCATCTATTCTATTCATATGTTATTTCCGGTTCTGTATATTTTCTTCTATTTTGTCGTGTAATTTATATATGCCTAGTTCCTCTCGAATAGTTTCATTTCTTATTAAATCTCGTCTAGTACATTAAACCTCATTTCTGGTGCCGGTATCTTACATTTTTCTCTGTCTTTTAATATCCAGGACTCACTTCCATACATGAGCACTGGAATTGCCATCATTTTATACAATTTTAACTTTGATTCTTTCCTTGTTTATTTTTGAATGTTCTTGTTATAGTTCCACATATCTGCTGAAATTTGTTTAATTTTTGTAGTTTTAAAACAAAATAAAAATTGCAGAATCACTACTGAGATATCGAAAAAGTACCGAGCGAATTTTCTAAAGTATCGTTCGATGCGATGCCATGCAAGTAATGTGAGTATCGATATTTCGCAAGTATCGAGGAGCTCTCCCTAATAAAAATACAATACCAGTAGCTGGCCTAAATTTCAACAAGATATTTGGTGTAGATTTTTAAACTTTCTCCTATGTAATTATTTGTCTTTTCTTTCCTTTGAATTGAAATAACACTAAACATTTAGTTGTGCATTTAAGCGAGAAATCCATTGTTATATGTTATACTTTTCTTACTCCCAGTCCAGACTTAGGTGTAATAGAGTAGAACGAGAAGCAAAGAAAATATAATGCCAAATAAAATACAAAAGAGTTGTTCCATTGCAACATTCAAATTGGTTTAATTCTGCTACATACACAAGAATTCACTCAAGAGCATATGTAAAAGAAAATGTTAACCACGTCAATTGCCAGGGCAATATGTGAGCCATTAATATACCGAAAATTTCCCAGTAAATATGCTAATATGAAACTCGCTTTGAAACAATCTTAAAAGTCATGGATCTGGAGCAGGTTTAAACCCACGACCTTGAGTTGCAGTAACTCTGCGTCTGACTGAACAACCCAGACCGACTTCATGGGAACAGGTATAGATTACAAATTAATTGCACGCTGGGGTAGGGGTGGCTCCTACCACACGGTGACCTCAAAGATCTATTGTGGCAAATACTGTACTGAGGAACAGATGAAGTGAAGGAAGTACAGGAAGCTACAGGTAGCAGGCAGTCGAAGACTCATCCCAGTGCTGAAGCTGACTAGTAAAGACTTAATGAAGCATGTACGCCGTTTATTGGGCATCTACTTAGGCCACGAAACCAAGAAATCCACCTGAAAGATGAGAAGGAAACAATGAAAAGGAAAACACGAAAAGGAAGTCGTGGTAGATGAGAAACCACTCTCGCATTCGCCAACCGACTAGTAAAAACCAATGTGAGAGTGGGTGGTTGATGAGAGGTGGACTGCCAGTCTCACGTTACCGCAAAACCATTTCGCTCGGTAAGATGGTGGGTCCCGTCGCAAACGTTACAGTCCTCTACATCAAGCTATTGTTTCAGATTAATACAAAAATATTCAAAATATATCAGTATACAGATTTAATTTACTGATTATGTTTTGCAATTCGTATCAATTTTCAGAGGGTTACGTTTTCCTTTCTTTGCTCCCCTTCCAGGCAATGATATCCATTGTTTAACCTACACTTTGTTATACTGCAAATACTGAAAGTATCCTTCGCCTTAAAACATTCTAGCAGGCTATTTTATTAGTTTTATATTGTTACTGACTATTGTATCAGACAGTAAGTTGCAAAGAAATATTCACAAAATTACTTTTTGCCACTAACTATAGCAATTTTTAAAATATTAGCTCATAACTTTGCGAAATGTGATTTAAACCGAGGGATGAATACATTTTTGAGATTATAAATGCTGATGCATTAACAACGAAGTTGAACAGGAACGCTGATAATTTCTAAGGTTTACATTTCCTCAGTCACATTTAAACTCATTTTTGCTTACATTTAAGTATTAATCCCAAGCAATTTCCCTAAAAAAATAAGCGAGAAGAATTTGATTTGAAACCACAGACAAAAACTTCGATGCTTTTCTCTTCTCTTGCACAAACTAATTTTACAATTACTCATTTATCGGTGTAGTTGTTAATCGCTATAAATATCTTATTGCCAATTTTCTTGTAGGTGCAATCGGAATAGTTTACAGAAGGTTGTAAGCGTTAGTCAACTGTTTTAACAGCTGGTCGTCATGCAAGGCCATGAAATTTCATTCTCTTTGCGTGGGCTTCTTATTTGAGAAAATACAAATATTGGAAAATCGACACAAATAACAAGGTATATCTCTAAACTGACAAAAAATGTATTTCATCTACACTGTGCTTTATCGAGCTATATACTTTTATGAATAAAGAGTTTATTTCTTTTACTAGCGATTCAAAAGCTATCATAAATGAAGGACTTATGAGCACATTCCCAGAAAATTAAAATTTACATTTAACTGTCATGAAAGTATTTTAAACCGTGCAGTACTTGAATCTAAGCTCTGAGAGTTACTTAAGAATAAAATAAAAATTTTGGAGAAATGTTCCATGTAAAGTCCAAAAACAGAACTGTGGAGTTTCTTTGGTCATTAGAAATTGTTACATTTCAGTTCTATTTTTCCTTTTCTTGCACTTGTTTCCTAAAATTGGTATTATTTGAGTCATCGTTGTAGAAGATATTTCATGGTTATTTGATTGTATTCAGAGAAAACTTTATCCATTTGCCGTATTTATTTATTTTACATGGTATAAGTTACTGTGGCGTTTCCGAAATTACATAACAATACAGATAACAATAACAATACGTTGTTATAATAAGGAAGAATATGTAAATTGTGTATTGAGCTAGTGCTCTAAGTGATATTATATTAATAAGAGTACGTAGCATTGGCGAGACAGTCACGTTTAGGGTTTGACGGTCTTCTAAACTTGCCTATTTAGCTACTGAAATCCTTGCATCCTCAAAAGTGGCCAATGTTGGGGCAAGTGGATGGCGAAGCCATATCAGGAAGATCAAGTGTCGATATGGTTGCTTTAAACATTCTTGACTTTCCCTCCAGAATTAAACCTCCCTATCCCTAACCCTACTCCACAGGGTCTGAAAATATGCCACTTCTGGACATTAGATTAGAGAATATATGTTTTAAGAACAGAGATTATATTAATAGACTACGGCCATCTTTCAGCAATAGTAATTATTTCATGTTATTTAGTAGCAGCCCAGCCATTTGCATCAGAGACAGTACTGCTACAAAAACGAAAAGAAAATTATAAATAGTAGGAAATAACACAGAGATGAATTAGAATAATGCGACACAGAGTAGCACAAAGACTTCTCAAGTCTATTTTTTCATATTCGGGTTTTTACCTTCCGTTGGGCGCGTCATTCTCGTGACGCCGTTGGTCGCGATGTATCTGCTAGATACATATGACGTTAATTGCGTTTTAGTATCTCTTTTCAACTGTTTTAAAACGAGTGCACCTTATTAAAAATCGGAAGCGTTTCTCAGACATAGTCATCCTGAAAATATTGACACCAAGGTCATCTGTTGTCCAGAAGTCGTGAATATTTTGCCGTCCTCCGCGGAACACACCAGCAATAACGCAATAAAGGCTGTCATTTCATTTATGTCTGTCTCTTCAATCTCTCTCAATCTCACATTCATATTTAACTTTGAAATCATCTATGCGTCTGTTGGTGTGTTGCACAATTAGATGCAGAATATCATCACTGGCGAAAAGTTTCCAGCAGTCGAATTCAGCTTTCATAGTTTTGGGATTCCTTACAACTCCAGGCAGTTTATTATTATTATTATTATTATTATTATTATTATTATTATTATTATTATTATTATTATTATTATTATTATTATTATTATTATTATTATTATTATTATTATTATTATTATTATTATTATTATTATTATTATTATTATTATTATTATTATTATTATTATTATTATTATTATTATTATTATTATTATTATTATTATTATTATTATTATTATTATTATTATTATTATTATTATTATTATTATTATTATTATTATTATTATTATTATTATTATTATTATTATTATTATTATTATTATTATTATTATTATTATTATTATTATTATTATTATTATTATTATTATTATTATTATTATTATTATTATTATTATTATTATTATTATTATTATTATTATTATTATCATTATTATATTGCTATGACTATTATTATCATCATCATTATCATTATTATATTGTTATTAATACTATTATTAATTATTATATTATTATTACTGTTATTATCATCATTTTACCACCATTATCTTCATCGTTATCATCTTGTCTTTTGTGCTCACGAAAGCAGTAATTTTCATCATTTTCTAGCACTTTATTACTTTCCTCTTCATCGACATCATGATCTGTATCGGTGTCAACAGATCGTGTTTCAGCTATGTTTTCATATTCGGAATCAGTTTCTACAAAATCAGGAGTTTCCAAATTATATACTTGACTCATTTTCAAACTTACGATTCACAGTAATAAACAAAGGCACTCTCATTTACCTTGCAACAACACAACCGCTTATATCAGAATTCTCCAGCAATGACGTGGTTGGATCCGATATCGGCAACAATGGCTAACGCGAGTAGGCGCGATGTACATACAGTTACTCCAAAAGGTATTCATCTAATGCATAAGTTTATGTTTAAGGATGTATGGATAGTGGAAAATCATCAGAATAAAGTACAGTAGAAAGACTGTCTTATTTATTGATTAGTGAAAAAGAAACACATGATATCTTTCACATAAACATAGTTAAACATTCAAAAGTAAAGATATGCAGTGTAGGATGTAAAATAAGTATTCGTCTGCATACTGAAAATGGTGTAAAATGTTACGGTTAGTACTAAGTAGGCCCTCCATTCTTCTTTATAATCTCCTGCATTCTCCTTGGCATGGATTTCATCAAAGATTGTGCTGTTTCCACTGTAATTTTACGCCATTGCTCTAGTAGAGCGTTCTTTAGATCCTTTATATTACATATCTGATTATTCCTAATATTTTTGTCCAGTATACTCCACAAATTCTCTATCGGATTCATGTCTGGGGATTGCGGTGGTGACGGCATCCATAGTGGAGTATTATGCAACAACCATAGCCTTACATCTAGAGCTGTGTGTTTTGTATCATTTTCTTGTGTGAAAATATAATCCTCAGAATGATCCATATTATTCAAACTCCTGGACAGATGTGTTTTAGGATGCTTATATAAACCTCAGCCCCAGACAAGTACTGAATCGCCTCCATGTGTAACTGAAGCTGTTATATTTTTCTCCTCAAGCTCACAATTCTTTTTACTCTGCACTACTATTTGCCCTTTTGACTTAAAGAGCTCAAATTGACTCTTATAAGTAAATAAAACCTTTTTCCAGAAATCAAACCCATCGTATTTATGTTCGTTTGCGAAAACAACTTGTTTCTTTCTGTTGATTTTACTGATGTATGGTATTCTACGGGCTGTTCGGCCTCCATACACAGCTTCATAAAGCACGTTTCTTATTGTTTGTGCTGAAATGGACATTCCTGTGAGTGTATTTGAACTGCAGTAGCAAGTTTTGGAGCACCTAGTTTAGGATTTTTCTTGACTTTTCTGAGTAACTGCCGTTTCTCCAACTCTGATCTACTGCAGGCCGACCGCTTCTTGATTGATTTTAGTAAGTGTTGTTCTGATCAAAACTGTATATAATAGTCTTCACTGTACTAGTAGGTCTTCCAATGATTTTCCAATTTCTTGAAAAGATTTTCCTTTTTTACATAACCTGATGCAAATTTCTCTCTCTTCTTTTGTAGTTTCACGATGTTTTCGGCAAATATTACTTAAATAGCAGTCAACGGTTTTGAAAACAGATATGAAGCTGTCAATGACAGTGGATGAAACACAACTACATAAGGAAAGCGAACGGGTGTGTGTCAGCGAGGTACCATACCTGGGAATTTGTTTACTAGACGAATACTTGTTTGACATCAAATGGGACATGATTTTAAATAACCTAGAGCTATTCACTAAATAAGCAATATATGAACCCAAATTGTGCTTTATTTGTAAATCTAGATATCAAACAATGTAAGGAAATAATTAATGTTCGTTTCTTATCTATATTTTTTCTGATTGGGTTTGTTATATTCTATGTGCTATGATTAGACGAATACTTTTTGGAGTATCTGTATGTGACAGATACAACAGCACACATGTGATGACGTTTGCCTCGTTTGCAAACTTAGCATTAGGGAGAAATGGTTGAAACATACAGGAAACAATAACAAAAGTATGATGGAAGATGTCCTGGCTCGGCAAGCCCTTACTTCTATTCGCAAAAAAATACTCTAGAAATGTGGTAATATACATTTTGGATCACAAGAATTTGAGCTCCTACTCAGGTATTCAGAAACAATTCAAAACTAACAAAAATAAAGTTAAGGACACTTTAATTATAAAATTTATCTACAGCTTTAACTGTGGAAAAATCAAACAAAAAACGAATGTTTGGTAAATTATATACATCAACTAATCAGTGAACCCTCTTAGTTTATATATTTGAAATATATCCGCACTTTTTCTGTGGTAAGAGCTTTTATATTTTAGGGTTTTTTCCGGCTAAACATGAAGATTTTAAGTGCTGCTAAATTAGCACATAGAAATTTCTGGCTGTAATAGCATACAATAGCTTTGGTGTTTTATCTGACAATTACGCATTAACAATTATACCGATTCCCATATCTATGAGTATATAATATAAGTAAAGTTCATTCTATTCAGATTGGCTCTTGAACTCGTCAATTTGAGATACTGTAGCACTTGAAGATTAGAGGTCTTAATAACACATTTGACGGTACCTATCCTTGCTCAAAGATTCATGAATTTTCTCGATACCTTCATAGCATATCCAGATCTTTCTCTTATTTTTTAAATAATAAAACTATCAATAAGCTAGTGACAGGTCTCAGGCTGTTAAGCCTGTGGGTCGCTTTTGAAATATAATTTATTGTGAATTTGTTCTAAATTTTCCTTAGTAATATATTGATAAAACCCGAGTTAATATTTCACCATCTCGAAGCAAAATTCCATCAATGATGATGTTGGTGATGCTGATGATAAGTACAGGAAGGCAACTATAAACTGTAGTCTCCGGCTTTACAATGACTACATGCATCAGTCACAGTGCATCAGTTCCACTACCCCAAACGTCCATCCTCCGATTAAGTGAATGTCAGTAAAATAGATTGCACAGGATGTGACTAAGCAACTGACAGCTTATGAGTAAGTTACTGAGGCAAATAGTACAGTCATGTGACTATACAGAAGGCCGTTTGGTAGCACATACTTTCTCATGCTTGCCAAAATTACGTATATAAAAAAAATCGGGATGTGGATTGGTATTTTAAAGGATGCTAATGCGAAAAGTAAAGGGAAAGTGTTATCAGTGGGCATCCATTTATCTCACTAAGATTAATGAATGGGGTATCTCTGTAGGTCAACATAGAGCTGTTGTATTTGGACACTTGATATCATTTTGACACCCAAGCTATATATTTTTTGTCTAAATAAGGAAGGGAAAATGTGCTGTAATTTTTATCCGACACCTTATTACAAATGAAAAATGTGGCTTTATTTGTTCAATTCCAGTCAGACATGTAGTGGAATTTCAGTTGCTAAGCATACAGTCTTTGTATTTATACTCTGACGTTGGACATCATACACCGGAACTTCAGATATCCCGCTCCTGACGGAAGAGTCCGTTGGATTCAAGTCCGGCAACCGCGAGGACTATTCAAAGGTCACTCTGCGACCTGACCAGCGTGCCATTGCGCATAAAATGTTTTCCTCCAACTATGGTCACATGGGCATTTCTATTCCGTGATCATGATCATCTCTTGATAGATGTTTCGGGAGTTGCAGCTTGAATCGATGAAGATATTTCCTTTTATCATATCGTGCATGGTGGAAAGAGGAACTTAATGTTCCAGACTGTTCACTGAATTCCTCTTCAGTACTAGTGTAAACTTTGGCAATCATCGATTTTTTATGGATTCATCATCTGGCCCTCCCAACGGAGCAAACCCGCAACGGAATCTGTTCTCTTGAATTTTTCAACTTATCTTCCCACAATGTTTTGGAAATCTGAATGGCGTTGGACATGCCATCGATTGAAGTTGGTACTTGCATCAAGTATGAGTAACCTTCGAAGACCAACTTCACAGTTTGTATTTCCACTCAATGCAACACTGATTGCAACAAAGCAACTGAAATTCAGATATATGCCTATCGTGCGGACTTTTCGAACGCCTTTAGAAATGATTCCATCTAGCATGGCGTGTGCAGATGTTTTGACTTAATAATGTTGCATAACACGCCAATTACTATGTATTACTAATCGCTTTTGTTGTGAAGATAAAGCCATAGCTTACGGGTATGGTGTATAACAATACATTAAATTGAATATTTCATATATAAAATTCAAATGCTAATTTTTAAATGAGGTGTTGGTTTTAAAGTTCAATAATAAAACAATATTTTGCACTTTTTATATGATAGCAATTTGTATTATTGTTTAAGACCTGAATTTTGGTATTTAAGACTTATAATAATTTGATTATTTCTCTCTTTTACAGGGATTTTACCTGTACCTGTACTTCGGCAGCATGGTATTCCTACTGTATATGTATGCCATGTTATTTAGAGACAGAGCCTCTCTCTCAGTCACCGACTCCTTCAGTATGTATTATAATGATTTATTTTGATACTTTATTATTATAATGCTTTGTTGTTATTAATACATACATTCCCATACGTATATAGTGTCGCAGTGAATCCATTAGGTTTAGAAAACAAAAGCACTTAGAACATTACAGAGGTCTAAAGCATAATATCTTGTTTCGAGAGATAACAGTTGGGTAGACAATAGTCCACTAATAGAGAAGCTACCTAATGTTCTCTTAATTGTTACAGGAAGAAATGGTATTTTTTTAAATAACTACTAACTACTTTCAGCTTTCTACTGAGAAATGTAGTGGAGACTGATCCATCAAATAAGTAACAAGGAAAACAATCCATGTTTCTTTCAATACTCCTTCTGGTGTTATATATTGAAATAAATCGACTAAAGAGAATTTTTAAAAAATATTAGACTAAAAAACATGGTTGGATAGGCCCCACGGGTGTAAATGAGTACATAGTAGGAGATTTAAGCACTGTCTTCAATCGATTGTAATAATTTTGATAGGGAAGGAAGTTCTTACTATGACTTTCAAAAGGAAAGTGTTTCCAAACCATAGGTGAAAATATAGTCTCTTCTAAATGAGGTATGAGGGAGAACAGAAGCCTAATTTATTTGAAAGCCCAGATACAATAATTATAAATTATGTTTTATAAAATGATGTAGACTAGACACTGGATATGAGTACAGACAGCTTTTGAAATATGTATACTATTAAAATATTAGTAGTTATATTGAAAGAAGAGGTAGAAGTAGATAAGAAACAAAGAAACAATCATCAGCTAAATGCTGATATATTTAATATCCTAAGCATGCACTTAAATAATTATAACTGAGGCACTGAGAACCATAACGGACCATATCACTGAAATATAGTTTCAATAAATGAAACTAGATAGTGAAAACAAATGTTTGTTAAAATCAAAATGTCTGTGCAAGAAATTCCCATCATGATGGACTACTTGCGAAGGAAATGTAAAGAGTAAATTACGTTGGCAACATTTGTTTAGATAAAATTGAACTAAGCAGAGCAACAAAATGATACTTTTTGCTTTGGGCCCTTATGTAACTGAATATGAGGAAAACTGGCGAGACAGTTTCTTATGAATGTTACATTAAATGAAAGAGGGCCTAAAGCACAGCTAAAGCTGGTTGATCACAAGGTCGACAAATGTCAGGAACATATGCATACATGCTAAAATCTCAAAATCGAGGTTGTTGTGCTTTAGACCCTTACGGTCAACTATTTTAGCATTTTATACGATTTCATTGCCATTAATTATTTACTGTATAATCATAATTTCCAGTCATTAAGATAATACAATTATATTATTTATCCTATCACGACAACCCTTTTGGATCGGGTATTTAGATTTATACTTATTGTAACTGAAAGAATTTCTACCGACTATTTTTTAAATTGAATTTGAAATATATCTGAATCATCTCTAAACTTTCTACGTTTTATTTAGATCTACAATTTTTCATTTAAATGTTTTTAGGTAGTTAAACAGTTCTTTTATACCCTTTTATTTTCTTTTTGACTATCTTACTAAGCAGTCATTTTTGAAAAATTATTATATCTTTTGAAGTAATGTTTAGATGTTATTTGTGATTTTACCGTTCGTAGAGTATTTGTTTATAATTTGACAATTTAACGATATCTGATGGGGATTCATAAATACGGGAAGTTATTATTCTGGTTTAAATAAATAAATAAAATAGTATACTATTGTAATAATACCTCTTACAATATACACTACTGTAGGTACTCCTTGTTAACACATACCTTTGAGAAGGTAATAGAACCCTCGTTCGCTGTCCAGTAAACAGAGCTAAATATCGAACACGAGAAGATGCCTAGAGCACTTAGTAAGTTACCCACATATTATAAGCTAGAGCATCATATTCACAATATAAAGCAAACTGCACCTAGCTTTATGCTTCATTTCAATTATGTATTATATGCACTTTCAGTATTAAATAATTTGGCATTGATCGGCCTGGGGAAATAGAGAGTCGTCCCTACCCTGCTTACCTGCATACACATAGGTGGTCTGAAAAGTTTCCGGCCTAATAAAGATAAAAAACATTTTTTTCAGAGCTTTTTATTTTTTTCCAACATAGTCTCCTTGTAACTCTACATACTTCTCTAAGCGATGCTCCCATCTTTGTAATCCGTCTAAATAGTACTCGGCCTTTTTCTCTGCCAAATAACTGTTCACGAAGGTGACTGCTTCTTCATTTGACGAAAACATCTGTCCTCCGAGCGCAATTTTCAGATGAGGGAAACAAAAGAAGTCTCTTGGGGCTAGATCTGGTGATTAAGGCGGATGGTCAAGCAATTCAAATCGTAATTCGTGGATTTTCGCCATTGCAACCGCTGAGGTGTGAGACGGTACGTTGTCTTGGTGAAACAGGATTTTATTTTTCTGCAAATGTGGCCGTTTTTCCGCAAGTTCTGCCTTCATCTTTTCAAGTAATGATGTGTAGTATGCTCATGTAATGGTTTTTCTTTTTTGAAGATAATCGATTAAAAGAACTTCATGACTATCCCCCCACAAAAAAAAACAGTCGTCTCATTTTTTGGGAACCGGTTCCCCCTTTGCAGTCCACTGTTTGGACTGTATTTTTATTTTGGGCGTATAATGGTGTATCCAAGTTCCATCTGCAGTAATTAATCGTCGCTAAAACTCGGATTTACTGCGCCTAAACTGCGCCAACAGAGCGTTGGAAATGTTCATTCCAACACGTTTTTGGTCTAACGTTATCAAATGCGGCATCCACCGCGCGGACAGCTTTCTCATATCTAAATGTTGATTTAATATGTGACAAACACGTTCTTTTGACATGTTCATAGCCTCTGCTATCTCTCTTACTTTAATTCGGCGGTCGTGTAGCACCATTTGGCGATGCTTTTGTCAGTAGTTGCAGTTTTTGGACGTCCCGAACGTTCATCGTCTCCCAAGCTCTTATGGCCACGTTTAAATTCAGCTGCCCAAAATTTCACTGCGGTAAATGATGGTGCAGAGTCCCGGTACACAGAATCCAACTCATCTTTGATTGCGTAGGCGTATTGCCTTTCAGAAACAAATATTTAACGACAGCTCGATACTCGATTTTGTCCATTTTCATAAAAATACTCAGATCAGCTCACTCAAACGACTGTTACTTAACATCTAAGCGTTCAAAATGGCTGAAAGATTGGTGACTGTCAACAGATGAACAACGAAATTCGATAGTTTTTATTTACGAGTGCTGCCATCTTCATGTTGAGGTCGGAAACTTTTCAGACCACCCTCTTATATGTATAGCTCACATATATACGCACGCACTAAGTGGAACTGGTTAACCCTACCATTTTTTCCCCCGCTTTGATGCTCACGAAGCGAGGGGAATTAGGGGAATGACTTGACATCTAGGAAGTGGAACAGTAGAACGAAGTACTGTTTCACGGCGGACTCTATCGAGAGTATAGCTTTATAGAGTCCACCGTGACTGTTCCCAAAGACTGCCTTTGATGATTTCATTCGCTCTCTGTACGTCCCATGTCCGTCTGTCTGTCTTTGGACCTCTATTTGTAATCCAAAGATTCCAACTGAATAGTTTCTTCTATTCATGCGCAAGAGGGATTTATGATGAAATTCTTATCCGTAGGAGCTAGGACGTTATTTGAGTTTTTTTAAGGCATTTATTCATTTGGGAGGATTTTGAAGGTAGGTGTGCTAATATTTTGCTCCTTGGCTTTAGAAATTCTGACAGTGTTCCTGCTCTGAGTTCTGTTGGATGGTACGAGAGACCAAATAAAGCCGTTCTCATCTAATAATATATTCGAAGATGAATTTATTCTCTCCCCAGAAGATACAGCTTCCTTTTAACTATTTTCTTAAAAAGAAAATTCGACATATTCTTCACCAGATGAGGCTTCATCACAAAAGTCCCATCATATTCCTCCAAGGTACGAAGCACAAAATCAGAAAAACATGGTTCACTTAGCTTTCTGTACGTCATTTCTGAAGATACGATATAAAAATTATACAAACGCGAAAGGTAACAGAGGTTATACGTAACCCCGACAATGATGCAGCTGAAATGAAATGTGTAGTCTTTAACGCCCGCTTTTACTACATACGGCACCGCAGGCGATGAGATGAAGATGGAGCAGCAGTGGAATGAGATGGTGGGGGAAACCGGAGGTCCCGGAGAAAACCTGCCCCAGCGCCGTGTTGTCCTCCACAAATCTCACTTTGCGGTCGTCTGGGATCGAAACCGGACCACCTTGGTGAGAGCCAAGCGGTCTAACCACTGAGCCACGGCGCGGCCAATGATGCAGCTGTTGTCTACAATCTGTACAACCTGATTCTCATAATGTCTGCACAAACTGATTATGTTGAATGAAGCACTTCAATTGCATAGAAGATTACAGGAAGCCTCAAGTATGAGTCGTACAAAATACCAACATTACCACCACAAATATTTTTGTTTGGGATTATG
This sequence comes from Mantis religiosa, assembly GCA_030765055.1. Classification (NCBI taxonomy): domain Eukaryota; kingdom Metazoa; phylum Arthropoda; class Insecta; order Mantodea; family Mantidae; genus Mantis; species Mantis religiosa. Next base: position 88,594,492 of record CM060951.1, read on the forward strand.
GGTAACCCCTGTTACCTATGGAGGGTTAATAATATAGCTATAAAAGTTCATTGTTGTACATGCATGGGCAGGTGGAAATAACGCTACACATATATGCTCTTTTTTAATTCAGAGAGTCTCAAAACATTTATTTCCAATGAAAACTTGGTATCTAAGTTTGGGTTGAATGCAATTTTCCCCCTATTTATGAAGGCATTAGTTGCTGAAAATAACAACTAAGACCATAATACAGCATAACAACGACAAATTCAGTGCCTTCATAAAGCAGAAGACGTGTGCAATGAAACCAATCACTTACCTGCAGATACGCTGTTCTTGCAAACTCGCACTTGTGCGAGAACGGTAAGCATAGAGCAATCTTGAACGTGTTTTCAATATCCTTAGTCGATTTTTCGAGTTTTGTGCTCAGCTTTTCGCATGATATAATTATTAAAATTCAGTATTATTATACGGAAGTGAATCTTGGAAGTTACTGACAGCTGAAATGAGGTTTCTACGGAGTGCGGAAAGCTGTACAAGAAGGGACCTCATTATAATTTCAGATATACGTGATGAATTAAAAATATCATATTTAAATGAGAAGACTGAAGAAAATGGAAATAATTTGAAGGAACATATGAAAAGAAGCTACAAACCTCAAGGAGGAAGACATGGGAATAATGCATTGAGGCCATCAGGCTAATCCCTGGATTGCACAAGAGGACTATTGTTGTTATTAATGTTCACTGTTTCGATACTATTGTTTCGCAGCTTTAGATTAACAGGCCGACAACTCTATTTTTGAAGATCAATGCGGTTAATTTGCTGAAAGACTCCGAACAACTTTTCAGAAAGGGCATGTGAAGCTACTGTGTCAGTGAGGTAAAATACTTATATGAGACACAAATTACAACTGTTTCTTAACTATAAAAGAAAACCCTGTTGAACAAGGCACCGAGCAGTCAGCATCAGCAGTGCCTTTAATGAAGAATGTTTGCTGAGATAGCATTGTCCTCTCCAAGGCAAATGACAGTCGCCTTGGGAGTTTTATTATAATTAAAGGAAGAACTCGCCTGAAATCTTCTTACAGTGAGAAGGCGGAGAGGATGAGAAAGAAAACAAGTTAGAGGGACTAATATTTGTACCAAAGCAGCAGCGGAAATGCTTTCAACAACGCTTCAGCGGGGCTTTAACCCAACATGCACTGTACTCCACTTGAAGCGCCAAGAAAGGGAACCACTGGGTATAATTTGAAATACATTAGCCAGGATAAATAAATGTAATTATTCTTAAACGTACAAATCTTACATTTAAAGTAGCAATGTCTGTCATTAAGATTAAATGAAGAAATTAATTAACGATTGTTATTTGACGACTTTCGGAGTTGGTTTCATAGCACCCTTTCCCCGTTAACATCCGGGTTTGTATTTGACTCGGAAGAGTTGTCTAGGCCGGCATATTGTTACTCTAATTTTACTAAGCTTATTCTTAATATTTGTTTTCTTCTTGAGTAACATTATAGCTGATTATGTTTAGGGATATGTAGTCCTTTTAAAATGTTTAACTATTACATCTCAACAATTGTGAGCTCTGAATGGGTTTCCTCTAATCTTATATACATATTTTAACTAGAACCACAATAATAAATGAAATTAAATAAGTTATGATTTAATCGATTTCCATCTCAAATTAGCCAATTCCTTATTTCTATTAATATTCGCTTATCTATTTTAAAGAAGCTCTTCGTAGTAACTCCACCAGTTTTGGTTACTTTTAATTGTAATTTTGAGGGTCCAGACTAATTTAATAAATAAAAGGACTAAGCATTTGGCATTCTCAGGTGAATTCTCTAAGATTTTAAAATAAAGGCATTTGGTCCTGAGGTTAAGCATAAAATAAATGAACACGTATGACCTTTGCAGACGATTCCGGTACTCAACAGATTTAATATGGGTGGATTATGTGCTTCCTATGTAGCATCCGATTCCTAATTTCCTAAATGACAATACTGTGACTTTGTGGGTTCGCAGAATTAAAAGCCTTGTTTGATTAAATTTAAAACGCTCTTTATTCAGTAGAAAGACACTTTGTACACCCCTTACAGGCTCTAAAAACGACGTCTCATAGACAAACGCAGTCTCTCGTTGCTTCATCTCACGTAAACAAACGAAAGAAATCACTTGCGGTACACTTCAAATCACTACACAGCTGCACACACAATTTACAGTTCTCAACTAGCAATTCCATTAACAAATGACTGTTCTCACACCTTGCTGCTTATTTATACCTTCAGTTATTGTTCTGAAACTCAGTGGATCGCTCGGTAACAATCACGATGCAGCGGGAAATTTCAGACTATCACTGTCTCCTTCTCTCTCGGCAAGCAATCGGCACTCGCGCCCCTCACTATCTGTCTCTTTCTTTTCTGCCCGCGCGCATAGCTCTCTGTCTCTTTCTTTCGCACTCGTCCGGCACTGGCTTGTCGCATCTCCAACAAAAAATGCGATCGGTGACAACCGACTGAGAAGCCCAGCCTGTTATCTTCTGATAGTACTTCATATACAAATTGCAATCCCAGTTCAATATTCACTCAGGACAGAATATTCACTAGCAATCAAACCCATGTAAAGATTGAAAAGCAGTTATTGTTTACGCCGTATGTCGTATCTATACGTATCGGCCATTCTTAAAACTGACTCTTTGGTCATTGCAAGTTACCATTTGCAATGAAACATTTACTAAAAGTGACTATTTAAAACTTTAAGGATTCAACTATCAGTTTACTTCTGGTAAAACGAAGTACAGAGTATTATGTACTTAAATATAATAAATACATACTTGTATAACTTAACATTACCAAAGCTTTCGCAAGATTTGGTACTGCATCCCTTTACATAGTTTTGGAGTTTTAAAATAATATGAATTCCAACATAAATGGGTTTAGTATGGACTTAAATGTTGTCTCTCCAACTTTCCCCTGCCATCTACCTTCGTTATCCTTTTAGTTATGCCCCTAGTTGGGAGTAGGTTGTGAGCTCTGAACTCTAAGCTTTTCACTTTACTATACGCAACAATATTTAATTTTTTGTGTATTAAATTTACAGTCGTTAAATATAATTAAAATGTTAAAATTATATAGAGTGCTCTTATTTTAAAGTAAAATATTCTATTCCGTTCATTTATCTTACGCTTCTGTCTTTAACTATGTATCTGATATTAGATGTTATAGGCATTGTTGCACTTGTAGTTACAATTCATTTAATTTTCTTGTGTCAAACAGGATCAAATAATTCTTTAGCAGTAAATTAAAATAGTACAGTAATAATTCATTTCTGTTTCTATATAAAATATTCAGAAGAATGTACAAAAACGAAAGCTTGTAAAGTCATAAATAAAATAGGAAAATAGGAGAACGTTTCGTTAACTATAAATTCTTCTGAACTTCATGTCCAAAACTGAGAGTAAAATTATATACAAATATGGCATCTAATGACCTAGGTTTTAATGCGAACACGAATAAAAAGTGAAAGAAAAATCACTTAACATTTAGATTAATTTAATTTATTAACGATTTTAGCGGGACGTTCTGTGTTAAGAGTACTTTTCAGTGTCATCATGCTAAACTCATAGCAACTGTCGTTGTCACTTTTACGCTTCTTTCTTATTCGATTATAACTCAGAGAGTGATGGGAAATGTAGGAGGAAATTGCCTCATATTAAGGGACCAGGTTCATTTCCGTTTCTCTTTCCTGACTCGCAGATAGGGACTGGAGGGAGGATCGAGGAAGCTCGTTAACGAAAATTGTAATTACGCCATTATATCTCTTAATTAGATAACTTACTTCTTTTTTCAAACATATTTATTTTGAACTTCTGTTTAATTACATATACATTTTCCGAATCCTTCTTTTAATGAAATGTGTAATTCAGGACACATATTTTGCTAAAAGCGAATTATTTACACTTTAAATATCTGATGAGAATAAGAAATTTCCATCTTTGCTTGTTCTCATAGTTATAAATTCGAATATGTTGTCAAAACTTTTTTTATTTCAACAAATCGTATGAAAAAGGAATCAAAACAGACATCAAGTACGTGTCCTCTGGCTAGACCACCAAATTCAGCTAAACTTGCATTCTTTTAAGTAAAAATAAACTGAAACTAATTGAATATGTTAACGTTTTATGTAAAATATAAATCTATGAAAGAGTTTTAAAACCTAACAGAGCTATTTTGACCATTGAAACCTATTTTAGTTTTAAAAGCCTAAGGATGCATATTTTAGTATTGGCATTGTTCGACTAAATTTGTTTCTGTAGAATGAAAGCTGAAGTATTGATATCGTAGCATTGGTTTGAGTTAAAGGTTTTGTAATTTGGTGATATCCGAATGAGATCCGAAAAACAGAACTGATTTATTTTATTGCTTTGGCAAGTACACATTCATTTTTAGAAGATAAATGAATGTTTTCTCCCTTCACATTTTTGTCATCGTTTAATTTTGGTCGGTGACAGTAATACGGCAGAAATTCTTCCAAAGAGCAAAAAGTGCCAGTGACGTATTTCCAATGATTTTGTGACTCGTATATGTCGTTTCCTTTATTAATTTGTGATATCCATACCTTTGCAAGGTTTTATAAGCTTTCCCTGTGATGTTTTTAAATATATTTCAAACAGTTCTTTTACTTTGCAGTTGATATGCTTTGCACATGCCTCTAGATAGTTTCGTTCGCATAACAAATGGGTAGATCTTCCACTGCAATCCAGTCAAGGTTTTGGTGTTGTTCAACTTTATACTTTTTTTTATTTATTGGCGATCACAGTTTGTTAATAAAAGACATAGTAAAATATTTACATCTACATTGTTTAAATATATTTTAAATTTACTCTTATTTTACAAAGTGCGAATACATTTGATATAACTGTTTAGCTGATGAAAATTAAATTTTTGATGCCAAAAACGGTATATTTTTACATTTTAGAGTATATTTTATGGACCTAAAACTGGTTTGATAGGGTCTAAAAACTGGAGGCATCTTTCCACTTTGGTAAACTTTTCTATTAAAATTTTGGTTTCGAGTCTTATTTTTTCGTAACATTACAATTCCATTATAATTAATAGGTTAATGCCTTTGTTACTTCTCAGAAGAAAAAAAAAAGGAATTTTGATTTATCAAATTAAAATGTGTTCGTTTGTGAGAAAATAGGTTCACTAATTAAAACTTCTAACCGTATAAGTAAGCATATAAAGTAAGTATAGTGGCACTTAGACTATTTTCACGGTCGATCTTAGGTTTAACACCTAAGAAGGTATCTATAGCTTAACGAGATGGGGATACCAGAAAGGCAAGGATGCTCAGTTTAAAATCTATTTATAACTGGTTCAGTTTTGGGTGTTTCATTTCAAAATCTTGCATTGATTACAAAGAATTTGAAGAATTTATAATGATGAAAACATGTCCTTACAAAGACTATCGCTATTGTTAAACGAAAATCATTTACAGAAATAGCACGATTGCACATAGAGGGATATAGAGGTATAAAGGGGTGTAGAGGAATGCAGTAATTCAATTTTTGGTCGTCTGTTTAACAGCGAGAAATAAGTGAATAGCTAGTGCACGTTAACCTGGCTTATGTTATACCGTGCGTTCCCTGAGCGACCGTACCGTCCCGTGGCGGCACCGTAATGGGTGAGGGCCAGCGCGCTCTCCGTCAGAATTACCTCTAAAGGACCGGCAGATAACGTGTACGGAACTTTAACTACTGTACTAACTTACATTTGGCTTACTTGAAATCACAATATATGTTGAAAATGATGACCTTCAACGCGAATACGTCCCCTAAATCTGCGAAAACAGTTCTGGTTCACTCTAAGAAGTTCATCTTGCTTGATTGCCTGTATTTCTCTCATAAGAATTGTCCTTCAATTCTTGTAACGCGTGCGGGTTGGATGTGTACACTTTATTCTTTAATGTTCCCCATGAATAAAAATTATATGTATATAGGTCAGGGGAACAATTCTCAACTAATTATTCCGTCACCATACTCACTTTGCATTTTGTATATAGAATTCGCAGCAATGTGCGCTGTAGCTGAATCGTGCTGAAACCACCCACATTATCCTTCATCTCTTGTTAGTTGTGGAAAATAATTATTTAAAATGCAATTTTCATAAACGTGTGAATCAACTGTTGTGTCGAAAAATATGGGACCCATAACTCTACGTACAGTTACTGCACATCAAACCCAAACTTTTGCAGCGTTGCGAACACACACACACACACACACACACACACGCGCGCGCGCGCGCGCACACACAGAACTCTTTCCCTCGCCACAGATCCAACTCCAGCAGACCAGCAGAAGATGCGAGTCGCCCAGGTTTACCTGGGCGGAGTGTTTGCTGCCCAGCCCCTAGCCGCTTAGTGCGGCTTTATGTGAGCAGTATAAAGGAAACGTCAATTGTCGCAGGCGGTTGTCTTAGGCAGTGCAATATCTAGCCTTAAATGGGCGCTAGTGCCCCGTGGGGGGTGTGCGCCCAGTGCTGGTTGCACTCTTCCGTGTGCCTGGGAGGCATCTGAGCACAGTCCGCTTGACAGGCTAGAGGGAAAGGAACTAATCTTTGGGCATGGGACTTACCAAGCCCATTTCTGGTCTTGGGGGTATAGTGAAGGGAAAGTGGCCTTGTTTAGTTCAGGTTACCCAAAGCATCTTTGGACAACCGGTAACTTGGTCGGCGGCGAGGAACCCTATGGTCGTAACGTCCAAGGGTGTTCACCAGGTTATTGGGATGAGAGTTTAGCTTACTGTAGATGGTACGGGATCTGTCTCGCACCACGTCCACAATGTATGGACTCCGGAGTAGGTATGAAGGATGTTGGACATGAATCTACATCCAGTATCGTAGATAATTCGTAGCGCCCTGTTCTGGATGTACTGTAGTCTGCGGATAGTGGTCGGAGCCGCTGATCCCCAGACTTCGCAGCCGTACAGAATCAGGGGCGGTATAATCGCCCGATACAGGCGTAGCTTGAGGTGCGTTGGCATGGTGGATTTTAAGACCGGGTACAACTGCCTGAGTGCTGCATGCCCTTGTCCGGCTTTGACCCGGACATGGGGGCGTAGGTGAGGCCGCGATCGAGGAGGACGCCAAGGTATTTGGCAGTGGGAACCCAGGGGATTTGCCTCTGCCTCAACCTCAGTGACCAATCCGGACGCCTGGTTCGGACCTTAGCCAGGAGAAGAGTGGAGCTCTTCTCCGGGCTAATGGCCATCCTCCACCTCTCACTCCAACGGCCGATGGCTCGGAGCTGGTGCTGCAGCGGAGGATGACAATATTTTAGGTTTCTGTTACGTGCCATTATGAGGACATCGTCGGCATATTGGCACGTAACAGTCTATGGTTTCAGGGGGAAATCAGACATGTAGGCCGCAAAGAGTAAAGGAGACAGAATACTGCCTTCCGGGACACCTACGGCAATGGGTCTGATAGATGACAGCCGTCCTTCCACTCTCACCCTGAACGTGCGGTCTCTGAGGAAACTGCTAATCAGGGCGAGATAGGCAGGAGGTATGTTGGCCTCCCTGAGTTTGCACAGAAGGCCTTGGTGCCAGGTTGTGGCAAAGGTTTTTTCTACATCTAGCAGCACAGCGACTTTCTTGAGGTTTTCCTGGAATCCCAGGGCCGTCCTCTCGGCCAGTCGCTGTAGCTGGAAGGTTCGTGGAGTGTCCATGACGAAAACCAAACTGGTGATCGGGTAGGAGCTGCCTTTCCTCGAAAAGAGGAGTCAGGCGGGATAAGAGCAACCGCTCAAACAGTTTTGAGACGTTTGGGAACGCGACTGACACGGCAGTAGTAGAATGCTATTCTCTGGCGGCAGGCGCGCCACTCGTCATCCAGCCTAACGCCACCACGAAGCGGTCCGGTCGCTCAGGGAACGCACGGTATCATCTGTACCGCTGTTTGGCACTGCGTTTTACGTTATTTTCAGGATATAAAAATTATTAACAATTCTTTAAAAAAAACTAGGTACTGCACAGTGTAGTTTCAGACTGTATTAGCACAATTGTGTGACAAGAGATGTGAAGCACTGTTGCGTCTTGCTGGATGCGGTGAAGGAAATGTTATGAAGCTAAAGATACGGCCCAGTATTGTAAATATAATTTGATCGGGGTTTCGTTAAACCGAACCAGAAGTTCAAAGCAGGTGCCACTTTACACCTTCTGGTTGAGTTAAACCAGACATCTGAAGGCTGAATAACGTACATTTCACTATCAATATTCTTCTTTCTCAGCTAAATGATGTTAATTCTACCAATTAGAATACTACGGAAGATATAAGGTGTGTTTACTCAGATGAAAGGAAATTGGCTAAAATGAACGGAAAGAAAGGGAATACAAATTCTGCCACGGGAGAGTTAGATAAAACTGGAAGATTTTATTATAAATGTACAGGAGATTTGATAGGCAAATAGTTTTGGAATATGTTCTTACTACAACGTGAAAGGCAGGCTCAATTTTGAACGAACGTTACATATATGTTGTGTTAAAACAACATATTTTATCGCCAATGAACATTTGAAAAGTATCCTAGATAGTTTATTTGTTTTTGTCGCTTTTCGAAGGAGTTTTTAAATGGTAAGGAGCGAAACCACTGTAGTATGTACTTAATAAGCAAGGGAATATTAAGTAGGTACCAACTGCAGTATTATTTTGTAGTCTTGTATACCTACCTACTCACGAACATCGACCAGTGATGGATACCCAGGCGGGACTGTTAAGCATGCCGTTAGCGTGCGACGCTTCCCGCAAATCACTCTGCTGTAAATTGCATTATTTGATAATGGAAGTCATTAACTTTGGTTTAGACCGGCTGGGTTACCGCTGATAATTAAAGTTGCAATTAACTCATTCACTTGCCTTGACCGTGGCCTCGAGAAGCTATTTCAACGCTTTGTTATATTATTTTGCTCTCAATTGGCAGTGATTGACTGCGACAGCTCCTAAATGCTTTAAAAGGTTTCCCTATTACACTTTCTGTTTAACCGAACTACTTTATACCCTTTTTCTTACAAGAGAAGAATTAACGTTTGTGAACAGCAAAAATGTTTTTCACTTAAAAATAGTGAATTCTTAGGCAGATATTTTGATATGAAATAACTGCATTTTTAAATTTTAAGCGTGTTATATTGGTATTAATTATAGGAAACTATACCATCACACCAAAGCGAAAGGCTGCCTGCTTTAAAATGGAAATTATTAGTTTTAAGCTAGTCAGTAAACTGTCTCTTGATATTTAAGTCCAGAAAGTAATTTAATCCAGCTAGGCTTTAGGTGTTAATGTCTATACAAAATCGCCCAAGGAAAAAAGGTTTGTCAGTAGTATCTTTTGTAACAATCCTTCTGGATTAAATAATTTTTGGTACTTGATATATATGTGTACTTTTGGTGAAATTGTTTTAAAACAACAATTACAAAGTAGGGAGCACTAACTAATAAAAAATTGCATATAAATGTCCATGTGAACACAATGGCATTTAGACAACCAGGAATAATTTGCTTTAAAGTCTACGGTTTACGTACCTCTAAGATATGCCTAAGCCTCCAATCTAACATTTGCAATTAACGCCAAATACGGCCATAGCACTACGGGGAGAAGTTTAGAAACAGTTGCTGGTATTGATGCCAACTGACCAGATGCAATGTCTCCAAATATAACCGTAGAGCACTGTTAGAGGAAGATATGTCAATGTTTGCTTTTGGTGAGTTTCATTAGCTTGAGTCCTTAGTTCAAAAGCAGTGATTAAACATTTTTCATTCTAAGAGAAGTCATATTGATTAATGAAACATTCTTTATTATGTCTTTTATTGTTTGAATTTGTATAACGTTAAGTCCAGGACTTACATAAGTCGTCATTAGTGTATTTTATTAAACATGAATTTGAGGACATTTTGTAGTTCTCCGGAAAAAGGAGAAAGTCAGGCAGGTAGCGAATTTAAAATGGCACTGACATGTTGTTGTGGTAGCTCAATTTGTTGGGACAACGGCATGAACCAAAAATTTGTAGTTAAAATCCACTCTATGGTATTGAATGCCTCAGTTTGATTCGGAATTTCCAACTTTAGCATACACTCAACTTGTATGAAAGAACCATAAATCACGCTTTATTACCGTTACGGATTTAAATTTATTATTCGGTCATTTGCCAACTGCATGTAATGTAAATATTTCTGGAATGTGATAAAAGTTCTTTAACATTCTTTATAATTATTTATGGCAAAAGAGGCAGCAATATAGGAAGTACCCAATGCGAGATGAAATGGTGTATTGAGCATATTGGATTCAAGAAGTAATAAAATGATCTGATTCATATTGTTCTTAGAACCTTTTTGGTTATTAATAACTATACACTTTTGTAAAGAGAGAGATAATTCTTATATTTGTTGAACGATGTAGCTTGAGAAACAACTAACTTCTAACATTTAGACTAAAATGATACATCATTCATAATGCGAACATGGATACAAGTAGATTTCACTATATTATATTGAGAATACACAAATATATTGATTCTTGACACGCACATGTTTTGTTAAGTATAATATTAGTATTCATCCATAAGTATGAGAGGATTAGTTTTGGATGTAGGACACAGGAGAGCAGATAAGCAATGCACATTTATGGTAAACATGGTCTAAACTGCAAGGAATGGTGTTGATTATAACTAATTATAATAATTCAGTAATTTTTGAATATTTAATAGTCACAAATGTGTTGTTGAATATTAATGAAAATAAAATTGCAATTTATTAAAAATGTATTTGATTTTTGCAAATCATTTATTTGTTTTACTGCTCAAATGTGAGCCAAACTTTTTCCCGTTCAGTTTCAAATTATATATCGAGACCACCGTAGCATCTTCTATTTTGTTGATATTTCGAACAACTTATTTCCTTAATCACTTTTATTCATTTCAGACCAGTGGACCAAATTAGTATATGGACTGAATGTCCGTGTGTAAGATTATCTTAAAGGAGGCTGGCCAGATCAGTATACTAAAACATTTTTCCTAAAAGCTTTCCAGGAGAATTTGAAAATATGACACATATCTTAAGTGTAGGGAAAATGTTTACTCCATACTGAATATACAGAGCCATCGACAGATATTTTTACATGATAGTAAACTGAGAGCTTTGGAATTCAGTCTTGCTCATTAAAGGGATCCTTCTATAATTTACTTCCTATATGAAGAATATGACCATACATTGCAAATTTACAGAAAATACTAACAAAATTCAAATAAAATGTTATAGAACTTTATATAACAATATATCTTCTATAATGTATTAAAGTGAATGGAGTAAAAGACGAAATCAATATGTCAATCTGCTGTACGACTTAGCTGTATTGTTACAAGCTTATCTAAATCTTTTGGGTTGCTACAGCCTTACTTTTAGTATTTCCTCATGCATCATAGCCCGCCTCGGTAGCGTAGATGGTTGCGTGTCTGGCTCACGTTCCAGAGGTCCCGAGTTCGAATCTCGTTCAGGTTGAGTTACCTGGATAAGGTTTTATTCCGGGGCTTTCCCTTATCCTGAAATACGAATGTAGGGTAACTCTAAGCTCCATGGACCCCGGACTCATTGGGGCATCATTTCACCAATTTCATTCATCGTCCGTTATGACTAAATGTTGGAGGACGTAAACTGAAAAGAAAACCTCATGCGTCATAGCCATACTGTTTGATTCAAGCGAAGAAGAAACCAACCTTTTCACCTTGTGTATATAAAGCAAATAATTATAATTAGGGTGAGCATCTATCATTTTCTACCAAATTGGTCTGCAATGTCAGTTTAAGAGGGACTTTTGTTTGGACAGTTGTAAAAGGGTGCAAACACTTTTCAAAATCCAGTCCTTAGAATTTTACAAAGTATTTAAGATTCTTAATGTAGGGTTGGAGCAGTAAGAAGAAAGGAAGAAGTTGTAGTTTGTCAAATACAGGCGACTAAATTCAGTCTAGATGATAAACAGTTGATACATTATCTGTAGTACGATAATCCTAACTTTAAAGAGAACATTCAAATACTGCGAAACGATGCTCACAAAAATGTTTCCTCTTTTTTTATTTATCATACTACTGGTAGTCATGGTCTTAATGCCGTAAATTTCGCTACCGTTCTAGTTTAGTCTTGTGCATTTGGAGGCAAATCCATGGGTTATTGTACTATTTCCATAGTAATATTCTGTATTTATTTTGCATTTAAATGTACTTACTTTTACATTTTAGAATTAATATAATCACATGTATATATAGAGTAAGAATAGCTAATATGCTGCAGAGGGACGATCAAGGAGTGGTGACTCTTCGGGCGAGTCAGCAGATGACACATCGGAGAGTGGTGGTGATATGCCTCATCATGGCGGCGCAGGTGGAGGCAACAACAACCTCACAGACACGGAAATGAGCACAGCCACTGAGAGTCACTATCGGCACACTTCTGGAATGACGGCAGCCGGAGTAATCGGTTCTGGAGCCTCAGCCACCTCCAAGAGGGATCATCACCTCGAGGAAACTCATTACCACCAGTACCACTACGGGAGCTTCTATCTGCGTATGGGAGCTGTTGGTAAGTACACAGTAAATTAGCTAGACGTAATGTCCAGTGTCAGTTGGTCAAATTGTGTTTAAAGGAGTTGGTTGACCTTTTCGAAGAAGACAATTGAGAATAGCAGTGAGAAGATTGATACATGTTCGTGTCAACGAGTTAGTGTTGTATGGTAAATCATTTTAATGTTTTAATCAAGTAGTATATTTAGCTAGCATTCGTTATATGTGATACGTGCAAGGTGTAGTAGTTAGTGTGAGTACATGAATGTACTGGCTTTAAGAGTAAGAAATTAAGTACATCAATATAAGCGTCAAACATTTTCTTCTCCTGACAGTACGCCGATTCTTCTACAATACAGTCCATTTAGGTTGTGAGCTTTAATTTGACGGCCACAACTTACACCACTACGGAACACGTAATAGGTCCAGCGGATATAATATCGCTCAAGAGAATTCCCTATAGCCAGCTCATTATGAGGTTCTAGTTGCATAACGGAGATGGAAATTGAACTTGTACTATGTGCCAGAGAAAATTGTTCTGGAACCCTCCAAGAGAAATAACCATTTTGAGGAACCTTGCTGTTATTATTGTTACTAAGGAGCTTCTACCTGTAAAGGGTAGCTGTTGGTAAGCAACCTGCTACTATAGTAAGAAGTTCGTCCAGGAGACATAAAACTCTTCAAAAGAGATCGTAATTTTTAAATATACTCAGCACTAATATCACAATAAACGCTTCTACCTGCCTATTCAGCCTACATGGTTAAGTATCCTGATTTTGTAATTAGGAGTAATCAATTTATGAGCCCATATCTTCCATGATGGAGCACTATTTTGATGATATTCATTATCATTGGTAACAATATGGGAACTGTTGGTAACTACACAGATAATCTGAAGTAATTAATTCATAAGACATGAAATGAAAAACACCACATCCTGGAAGAGATATCATCTTAAAGAGACTTGTAACTAGTCTCGCTATGGGGACCTGTAACTAGTCTCGCACTGGACCTGTAGGTATCTAAGAGTAATAGGTTCAGGAGGTATAGCATCCACCAAGAGAAGTTGAGGAAATTCATTAGTATCACTGTGAGACTTTTTGCTAAATATTTCAGTACTGTGAACTAAAGTAATCGGTGTCTCCACGAAAGATCATCGTATTGAGAAATTCATTATCAATACCATGAAAGTTTTAGCTACATATAGGGGACACTGATTCTCTTTTCTTTGATTGATATTGGTCCTACCATGTAAGAAGTATATTTATTGTTTCCTAACTGAGCTTTTACTCATTTTTGATGGACATCTTCTCGGGAAATATGCAAAAATCTTTAATCAGACGAAAGTTTATACTTGATTATAAACAATAATGCGGGCATCCTCTTGGATTATGCTGATCAAGAACAACTGACGTCAACGTTAATCAGTAGACAGAGAACATAAGAGATTTAGCTGTCATCAATTGCCATGGTTCAAGGGGTTTTGATTTTTAAATGTAGCAGTAGTTTACATAATCATTCTTTGAGTTAGTAGCAAACGGAGAGAACTTTTATCTTGTGCAATTTAACATAACAGATTTTCCACCATAGCTAATATTTGCATGTGGCACTAGAAATGATTTTTTTTGCAATAGTATCGCGAGAGATTGGCCTGCTTTAGTCGTCATGTAAGTATAAATATCGAACTGGTTAAATTTTTCGCACAGTGCTGAGAATTATCCAGTTGTACTTATATCTAAGAGTAATCTGTTCTGGCGTTACAGCGTTCCCAAAAAGATACTGCCCTATTGAGGATACTGAATTATTTCTAGTTTTTATATGGGCACTTAGTAAATACAATGATATCAGAACTTATGGGTTCTGAAGTCACAGCATCCTCCAAGACGATCATCGCCATTAGAAGCTCAGTTAGATATCAGCAGTGGAAGCTTCTACCTGCAAATGGGAGGTAAGTACAGTGATATTGTATATGAGGGGGAGAGAAACAATGGTATTCAATACAGGCCCACAGTATGCGCTGCACTGAATGCTGCATTTGTTGTTGTGTACTATTTAGGGATTAATGGAACGCGTTGAAATGGAAATACCATATTGTGCAGCTTTCTCTCTGAATATTACTTCAGCACCCTGAGCTCATTCATTATTGAGCAGAGTCAGCTCGTGCCTAAAACACGCCTGCTACTTCGCTCCATTTTGTAGATACAAGTTTCATTTTAATACGGCAGCAATATGTACTTCTTACTCAAAACAGGATGTCCCTTTTCATAAGAAGCCAATATATCGAAACTCAGTATAGCCAGAGAAAGCAGTTAGTCCGTGGCTGGTCTAATGTTTAGCTAATCTAATGTCCAAGCAGAAAGCATCCTTACCAGGGTTTCATCAGGCGGAATAGGAGCTGTGTGCATATTTGCATATTCTTTTGTTTAAGATTTTGTTATCCATTTTACACATTTACCATTTAAAAGTGAAGGTGCATATAGTATAAAGTCAGGCTGTTTTCCAACAAACTTTCAATAACGATTATGAAATGAATTCTTCTTCCCTTCCCTTATCACAATAAAAATCCTTATTTTCTGTTTTAATCGTATTCAACGAATTACTTAGCACAATGTCACAGGTACTATGTTAGATTTTCAAGGAAAGCTCCCTATTTTGTAGGTTAAATTCGTAGCATTAGAATTATACGTTAGCCAAATTTTAGTCTATGGTACTTAAAAGTATATTTAAATATGCCACCCTTAGATTAGTCTTAAAAGAAGCTTTAAAATTTTTATTTTAATATGCATTTAAATTTCACACTAAAGATTATTTATTTTTATTTATTTATTTTTTGTTGTAATTTTACGTCCTGCAACGTTAAGTCATATCGGACGATGAATGGAATGAGTGAAATGGTGCTTAGATGAGTCCGAGGTCCATAGAGCTTAGAGTTACCCGACATTCGTATTTCTGGATAAGGGAAAACCCCGGAAAAAAACCTTATCCAGTTAACTCGCCCTGACCGAGATCCGAACTCGGGACCTCTTGAACGTGAGGCAGACATTCTACCACCACGCTACAGAGGCTGGCTACTAAAGGTTAGATTAGGTTAGATTAGATTGATTTGCGTTCAGTAGGTTCACTTGTAGCGAGAAAAGGCTGTGAACATTGAACATGTCCAGAGGTATACGGTTTAATAGCATATATATATGTGTATATATACATATATATATATACTTTAAAGTTAACATAAGACACATATTATAGTATACAGGCAATGTGAACCGCAATATGAAATACAAAGCAGGGATAATTATATATGATATAAAATCAAACACCTTTTAAATCAGCTTTCACTTGGCTTATGCCAATACGTCCCAACCTTTTTGTAGTGCATACCATGCATTGTTATTTATTAAATACATATACATTAAAAATAAACTTTCAACATGCACCAAAGATTTATTGGTAATGATTTTTCATTGGAACAGGTAGATACTACTTGCAGAGCTACAGAAGCATTAGCAGGATAATTTGTCGTTTAGATAATCTTGTACAGAATAAAAAGATTTTGAGCAAAGGAACTCTCTAACAATATTTTTAAAAGCACCGAAATTATCATTTTTTTCTTTAAGAACATTAGGAAGTGTGCCAAATATTTTGATAGTTTCATAATGCACACTTTTCTGGAAGCAAGAAAGTTTAGCACTCTACAACGCATATTATACTTTTGTCTAGTGTTTATTCTGTGAATTACATTATTTGTTGCAAATAAGGCACGACTGCATACAAAGAATTTTAGGATCGAGAATATGTACATGTAAGGAAGCGTTAATATCTTCAATCTTCTAAAAAGATCTTTACAGGAGCGTCTGTTGTGGGTATTAGTAATGCTTCTTATAACCTTCTTTTGCATAAGAAATATTCTTTTACTTTCTACTGAGCTGCTCCAAAATAATATTCCGTATTCCATGATAGAGTTAAAGTATGCATAATACACTAATTTAAGTGTGTCAATAGAACTCACATTAACCAACTCTTGGATAGCATAACAGGCAGAGCTGAGTTTAGGTAAGATATAATTTATGTGAGGTTTCCAATCTAAATCATCTGTCCACTTGAAGGCCCAGAAATTTTATGCTGTCAATTTCTTCTGGTTACATATCATTAATCCCGATTTCAGTTTCAGTAGGTGACGTGCGATAGGTTATAAATTTGACCACTTTTGTTTTGTCTAGATTCACAGATAATTTGTTCGCTTTAACGCAGCATGGCATACAGTTCAAAACATAATTCATTTTAATTATACACTCATTTAAATTTGTACTGCTTACCAGGACACTAGTATCATCAGCGAAAAGAACTGTACTTGCAATGTCCTTTATATAAAGTGAGAGGTCATTTATATAGATCAGAAATAATAAAGGGCCCCACACGGAACCTTGGGGTACTCCATGAGTTACTAATTTCCAGTTCGAAGTTTGTTTTCCATAACCAATATCACTGACGGCTACTTCAGCACTCTGTTTTCTTTCATTTAGATATGATACAAACCAACTTAAATATTCATTTTTATTCCATAGAATTTCAGTTTTGCTATAAGAATGTCATGATTAACACAATTAAAAGCTAGATCACAAAAAAATCCACCTACATGTCTTTTTTCGTTTAGGGCAGTCAACACTTCATGTGTAAGTTTGTAAGTTGCATTATTAGTCGATATTCCCTTTCTGAATCCAAACTGATCACTGACAAGTATGTTGTTATATTCAAAGTGTTTTTACAGTCTGGTTAAACATTAATTTTTCAAGAACTTTTGCGAAAATTGGCAAGAGAGATATTAGTATAAAATTTGAAACATTATTGCATTCGCCTGTTTTGAAAAGAGGTTTAACAATGGAGTATTTCATTCTATCAGGAAAAAATCCAGTCTTTAGACACTCATTTCATAAATAACTAAGGGGAATGCTAATTTGTGAGGAGCAAGATGTTAAGATTTTTGTAGTTATTTCATCATAACCGGAAGAATTCTTTATTTTTGAAGTCAATAATTTTTTTTATTTATTTCGGAAGGTGTAGTTAAACTGACTTTAAATGTAGGCGCAAAGTTTGTGAAACTTGATCTCGGAAATTCTAGTACTGCATCTTTAGTTCCATAATTAATATTTAATTCTATTACACCCAAAAAGAATTTATTAAACAATTCTGCAACTTCAAGAGGTTTGGCAATTTCATGATTGTCAACATTGAGTGTTACTGGGCAATTTTCTGATGAGTGTTTACGTGTCACATTTTTTTATTATATTCCAAGTTTAACTGTATGGTCTGAAAGCTTTAGTAAAAAACCTGCAGAGCTCCATTTCGGATTAATCAAATTTTATCAAATACTTAATATCATAATTAAAAGTTCTTTTGGAATACTTTTCTAGCTGTTTCATACACCCTGAATTTAAATTATGCTTCTTCTGTTAAACTATGCGTATGCTATAGGGTTATGTAAAATATTGTAAATTAAATTTTGCTGGAATAAGTATCTTTCAGAACCTCAGCTTTTTTATTTAAAACGACAATAAATAGTTATTAAGAAAAGGGTGTTAGTATTGCTAGCAATGATTATTGATCAACATTTAATTTTAAGTGCGTACTCTAAAAATGGAAGAAAACATTTATTGATCAATTAATGTTCCACTTTTAAAAAAATACATATTCTGTTAATATTCATTGCAAAATGCAAATAATTTAACATGAATGCGAGTTGCTAAACGTAATCTTCTAGTAGTTTCAAGTTGTGTTTATTTATAAATAAAACAGGTTTTTGTGGATCTTAATTCCTTTCATATGTCCTTTCATATGCATACTTCATGAGAATTTCAGACAAAAGCAGGAGAAGAAGAAGTGCGTTCAAGAATACCGTAAGCCTCTGTCCAAAATATTACAGTCTTTTTCTTGTATCCATGATAATTTTAGGATCTTTCTAAACCATAGAAAATGCAAATCAAGATGTGGAAGAATACAGCAGCATGTAAATATAAAGTGATTAGGAAGAATAGCAACGACCAGCGACCAAAACATGCGCTCTATCTAGCCTGATTTACAGCTGCAACAATGGAAGAAAAGTTAAGAGAAAATTACCTTAGTGTACCATAGTACATATTCAGCGGTTGCTGAGTGCCTTAAAATGATATAATTTAACCTAAATTTCAGTTTTCACAGAGATCTTAGCACAGACTTAAAATTGAGCTTCGGCTCACGTGCCAGTTACTTTTCGGAGAACAGCAGACTTCCCTTTTATGCGTAAGGACGCTAAACCTGCAGCCATAATATTACATCCATACACTCAACTCCTTAACCTAAAATCTGACATGTGTTACCTCTCCACTTAATCGCGGTGTTAGGGGATAGAAGCATTCCAAATTACGAATTCTTTATCATCTATTATGAACAGAGATGTGTGTGTGGTGTGGTGGGGGTTAATGCTTAGGAATTTAGCAACAAAGCCTTCTCCTTCTCATTTCCCAATATTTTCAGGTCAAGTCTGATTAGTTTTTAAGCTGTTCACAAATGGATCCATATTCATTTCCGCTTCCTTGTTGCATAACAGACAATTTATAAGTGATAACAATCCGATTTTATGTACTGTTGGTTAAGGCAGTCAGTGGTAAGTCTGTACATACCGACAGCTGTTTTAGAAGCTACTTCAGGATTTAATTTCAATTTTTAAACAATTTTTCTCCTTTGGAATTTAATACAGTTGTGGTTAATTTAATTATAATCATTATTTATTTTCTTCTTTAATTCGTTTAATAATTCCAGTGGTACGTTTAATTTTGCTTCCCTTTTTCTGCTCGGATGTCTACCTTCTCATTGTTACTCAACCCACATGTGCAGGAGTCCGTCCACTGGTATACTATACTCTTAATTACATTTTGAATCAATTTAACCAAACAGTGAATTTCTTTTTCTTTCTTTTTTTATTTTGTGTTAATGCTATTGCTTGGATTGCTTCTGTAGAATCTGGTAAAATAACAATTTTTTTTTTTACATTTTTGTAGTCAAACAGATATTTTTGGTGTTCAAAAAATGTAATGGCAATAAACACATAGAAAACGTATTTTCAAAATGTTTTGGGAAAAAGGCCAAAATAATTAAATTGTATTATAATGGCGATGAGCTTAAAAAACAACAACAGAATTTTCGATACGTTTAGTTGTATGTATTGATAGAGGACTCCAATGGCTATATAAACTAGTATATGTTGCAAGGAAAGCAAATAATAGGTTCAAAATACCAAAAGGACTAACGGGAACTAAATGGGGTAGCTCTAGAAGAGCGCTAAATATGAAATATGACACATATATTCAAGCCATCTTAAAATACTTGGTGAAGTATTAATAACAGCATCCGGGTCTTGTAAAAAAGAATTAGAGAAAGCTCAACACCAAGCATTACATTTAATACAGGTGCATTTAATACAACCCCTATAGAAACACTTTGCAACATCTAATATACCAATAAGCCTAGAACTTTAAGAACAGGCTCTAGTAACTTACAAGAGAGTTACAAGAATTCCAAATGTTAATAAAGTGGCCAAACATCAGGACTTGAAACACACACTAAAAATCAAAAAGGATTTGTGCAAGAAGTAAAAAAGTTACAAGAAAAACAACGCATGCCTATTGCAAAAGAAAATCTATTACATTTTATTAATCCAATAAAAATATTCAAGGAACAAACCACAAGGCCAGATATTGCAAAACTGATAGCATAAGAATATTACAAACTAAATCTGAAGAAGAACAGATACGTGCAAATACAGACGCTCATTTGTAAGTCATGATGATGGAGGTGGGGCAGATGGCAAATGTCAGCTTTTCTCCTTTTATAACAATGTGAGAAAAAAAACCACTATAAGTTTTGATGAAGAAATGGGTGAAAAGTGATGCTGAAACAGGCAGTTTAGTTATTATAATATGAAATCCCATGGTATTGACTTTCTTCAAGACAGCCTTCACGCAATTAAAATACACCTACTCAGTAAATAGGTATCTTTATGTTCAGTAAAGAGCATCCGGCTAATCACATTGGTACATCGATTTAGTCTTGGGTTTTACATACTCGAAGGGGTAGGGTAAAGTGTAATATATGTTAAGTGTGTTTGAAAGGTTTAATTTTGTGGAGTGCAGAATATTTTTC